>JAHLJT010000631.1:229662897-229776518 GCA_031308135.1 Acheta domesticus
AATCTTTAATTTTGTAGTTGTTGGAAGAGGTCGAAAAAAAAATTCAAACTTTTGCTATTTATAGAAAATTCAGAGTTAACCTTGAAATTAGTACCTATGCCATCTTAATAAGTGTATTTTACTCTATTCTTACAAGAAATTAAAGAAAAAATTTGGAGTTGGTTTTGAGAAATTTTCGAAAATGTCCGGGGGGCTTCATGAAAGTACCCCCAAAAATTGATGAATGTTTTTGAAAATCTCAGAGTTTTGACTCAGGTCAGATGAACGGAGGTTTCTTCACTTTGGAAAAAAATCGTAGGCATAGTTTAGACGCTAGTGTTCACATTCACCGGACAGGACGGACGGACGGACGGACCGACGTTTTGCTTTCAATTGGTTTATCGGTATGAAGGACGCACAAAACAGGTATTTGGCTACACCACGTGTTAGGGGATTTTGTTTCTTAATTTAGCAACTGGATTTATCCGTTTCTTCGTTATCACGGCCCGGTTATGTATATTTTTTGCTGCCGAAGATTCGCGTTTTTTTCGCGCAGCATTATATAACTTTCCCTAGGCTTCGTATATTACCCCGTATATACGTACGTATACCGGACAAGAAAAAATATAAGCTATACCAGGAGATAAAGAAACTAACTAGTACGAGAAATTACGTGCTATTCCGTAGCACCACTAGTTGCACCATGGTAGTGAATGGTGACAAAGTTATTCAGATAATAGATTTAATGTTACAAATGCCATTGAGGCTGCGTATGGATAAAAATAGTTTTTGAATATGAGTGTTGGAGCGTAAAGGCCGCTCCACAATAGCCTGTGAACAGGAACGGCAACGCGAACGGGAACGTAAAGAAAGTTGAAGACGGATATCTCAGGCAGGCACAGGAACAGTTCACAACAGCACAGGAACGCGAAACTTGACGGGAACGGGAACTGGAAGATGGTCAACATTTATCTCGGCCCGGAAAAGGGATGTCTCCGACCAGTAAGAGCAAATGGCGGCGAAGCTTTCCAGATGATCGACGTGCGCGGCGTTGCAGCGCGAAACTGGCCTGGAGCGGAGTTAAGTGTAGAGCGAGATTGAGGGTAGAGCGGGATTTTTTTTTTGTTTATTTTATTCTTGCTTGGCCTGAGGCCCTCAGCAGCCGTGAACGACTGGTACAGTAGTTGATTTTATTTGATACAGCAAGTTTGCAAGATATTTTCTTTTTTCGTGATTTATTACATTTTCAGAAGCATTGTATATTATACGAAAGGCTAATCTCTTCCAGTCTTCTTGAGGAGGGTCAAAAAATTCTCTGGGTAATTTCCTTTTTCAATCGTTTACGATGAGGGTTTCTGTTTTGCCAAGTTTGAATTTGCGTGGATTTGCGAGGTTGAGGTTTTTGAGGCGGATTTTAGTTAGTCATTGTTGAATTGTTTTAGTTCTTTTTTAGTGATTTCAGTACAATTCGTTTTTCTATTCATTTTAATACAAAGGAATAAAATTTCCCATAAAATATTTTTTTTTGTTTCGTTTAAGTACATTGGAGTTGTTTGTTTATTGACACAAATTTCGTAGTTGTATTTTCCATAAGTTCGTAGTAGTTTTTTAGCAATTTTTTCATTTTCATGAATTATTTTTCTAATTAATGTTCTTACGTTTAAGTATTCATTATTCATATCAGCACACGCAAAAAACTGACAGATGGCAACGCAAGCATTGAACAAAGTTGCACAGTTAGAAGTGCTTTGTTTTTGGGCAACTGTTTCCTTAAGTTCTCGCTGAAGCGCTATTCGTCTTCCCGTTGTCGTTTATTGTGAAGCGCACGTACCTCGCGTTCCCGTTCCCGTCCTCGCCTTCGCGTTGCCGTTCCCGTTCGCGGGCTATTGTAGAACGGCCTTAACACGTGGCAATTTTTTTTTCGCGAGGAATACTATCACGGGGAGGAAATGAAAAGCATACGGTCAAGGCATGAAGTAAGTCAGGGTTTTTAAAACTGTGCGTCGCGGCTCCCAGGGGTATATGGCGCGGGCGTTGCGGTGATTTATTAAAATGAACTTTCGATCTGGCATACTTTAATTCTTGTGACATTTATGTATTTTTGTACTATCATACAATGTTATTTGTAATGCATGATTTATTTTGCAATAAATTGTGGATGATTGAACCTCGCAAGTCCTTTACCAAAAGCCTATAATTTTACTCATTTGTGTTCAATATTGAGTAGGCCTATACTACCTATTACATTTGAAACTTTATTGTTACCAGGGGGGCGCCGTGAAATTTCGTCCAGGTCATGGGAGCCGCGGACAAAACAAGTTTGAAAACATCTGAGGCATGGGCATTTAACGGACACATCAAAAGTGTGTTTCTCATATTTATAACGAATTTCAAATGACAGTATTGGCCGATTTGAGTATCCGAGATGCTAAGGCAGTAATGCCGTGGCGACCTCTTACCCAAGGCTGGTGGGATTGAATCCCGCCTCGGGCATGGTTATGTGGTGTTCGTGATTGTGTATGTTGTCTAAGTGTAATGTGCTTGTGTTGTCCCTTGTGGTTGGTGTCAGGAAAAGGTATTCGTCCGTAAATTCATTTCCAAATCAGTATAAAAAGGTGTGCGAAAAATTAATAAACTAATGGTTCTACAGAATAGCACACACTTTTCCCATATTATTTTTCTCTATCCTTTCGTCTCGGCTAGCTATTCGGACATGCCACAAGTTTGAATTTTTTTTTCGACGTCTTCCCTACATGTACAAAAATGAAAATAGAGATTTTTCTTTCAAATAAAATTTGTTTTCCAGAGTGAGTTCTATCATTAAGGTCATGTATATATTTTTGAAAATTGAAGTAGTTTTTCCCGCAATATTGCGTAATATTACGAAAAAATTAAGAAAATGTCAAAAAATGTACTTTGTGTGGTGATAGATGGCAGCTGACATGAGTTTGTGTCAAATTCGAATAGCTAGCCGAGATCAAAGGAATAGAAAACTAATACGGGAAAGTCTGTGCCACTCTGTAGCACCACTAATTAGTTTATAATTTGAATTTGAAATGTGAACTTTTGCGACAGAGACTACTACACTCCGTTTTCATTTATTTAAATCTTTGTATTAAAGTACAAAATAACATTTTTTTTGGACTGGTATAAAAACATATTTTAGCATTTTTATTTTCATCTCTTTCTCAACTTTCGTTTTAAATCCTCTTCGAGAAAGAGGTTATCAGATTTACTGTGTTTGAAGCAGTCCCTATTAAAATAGAAAATATTTGGGAATAACGGATGATTAAAATTATATTGCGTTGTTCAAAATACCAAGATTGTCATAGGGAGCAAAGAAATCATTGTTTTGTGCCAGAATTCAAAAATATTTTCCATGAGTAAAAATGGTATTTCACAGAAATTACTTTTGAGTGAACTTTCAATAACCAAATTGTAATACAGTATCTGAGTGTGCATCTGTTTTAAATGGCGAATCTTCAGTGCTAAAATACCTTCATTTGGTAAGATAAATCACTTAAAACAAGGGAACTTCAGACCCATAGTCCTAGTAAAAGCAGTAAATATATTAGTTAATATTTAAAAGATTAAATAACTACACTAGTAAAATAAATTAATAGAAAAACACCAATTTGTATTTATTACTCAGCTTTCATCATCATACCAACTTCTCAAGTTATCCAAACTCATGCAATCATCTTAAAAACAGCTAACTACTAAATCTTCTTAGAATTAAAATTATGCTCAAACACGTAGTTTTTAAATTATGTAGTTTCTATTTTATAAAGGTAGTATGTACACACATCACACACAAAAATAAATAAAACAAAAATAAAATAGATTTTTCTCCTTCCACAACTTCTCTTCATACGGATGAGCTAGTGGCCCCCGTCACCGAAGGATATAAGCAACTTTTCTAACACGGTTGTATCACGGGACAGTCTACCGCCAGGCGTAGATCGTCATCACAATTTAAAGAACCAAAAAGGAAAGATCGGAAAGGTCGTACCAAAAGATGGTGGATCACACGTTTTTGACTTATTTATTTATTTGTCAAAAAACAGTAAAAACTGTATATGACGTGTGGGGAAAGAGATGTATATGCGCACATTTTCTTGAGGGACAGAATTAAAAATAAAAAGTCTGGAACTCAGAGAAAGAACTCCCTGACGCTTTTCCCTTTAGGCCTCATCGCAGAAACTTTTGCGAATGGTTGCCTGCCTCCGTTTCGGCTCTTCAGCTTCGCCGCCGTAGTTTGTCTATTGCTGGCTCCCAACCTGCACCGCCTTACAGTCTTGGGGCCGCTCAAGTTAATTATGTAGTGTTTTCACGACACAATAAATGCAATCAATCTTTACTTTCGTAAGCAAATCATCTAAGACCAAATTACGTTATAAATACATTCCGCACTTACACAGATTACCATTGGCCTGTAGAATATGGCAGGTTATATTTATGGCCAAAAAAATAAACAGACTTAATAGTTGTGTTAAAGGGTTACAGAAAATAGAGAAATGCAGGCATGCGTTTACATGACACCTTATTTTTTGAAAAATTTTTTTTTTATGTATTTCATGTGAATCAAGTTTCATTTAGATCCCGATGTCATGACACTGTACCCTTTCCTTGTGAGATGAGAAAAATATTTTTTAAACACAAGAAAATCATCGGCAGATCTCACTTCAACTGTCAGGAAACATACGCTAATAAATTTCAGTGATCAGGCAAATCGAATATCAAGTGGTTTCTTTGATTTCAAAAGTGTTCTGAATGTTACCTCACACTTCTTAGAAATTTCTCCGCCTCATTTCCATTATCCGCCAAGGACTCATCACTCCAATACTTGATCTGTGGCGAGGTTGGCCAGACCAGACCCGAGCACTCGTGACGCGTCCAGTGAACAAGAAAGCATGCACAAGCTCAACGGTCATTCTCTAGTTTTTTATCTCTAGATGGATTTGGGAAATGTAAAATTTAGGAATTACTATTCCACTCGTGAAATTAAAACGAATAGTGTTTAACTATACATATAAAATGCGCCAATCAGGCGGTAAAAAATGTATCGTTTTTTCTATCCCATTTTTCTTTCCACTCCTCCCTACTGGTCAATCATAAGATACGATTCATCTATCTTCGGAGACAGTGTGTTTCGATCACTGCGTTGATGTGCAATAAACTGCACATCTCCTCTCTGATACAACATAACCTCTCTGACGCAACATAACCTCTCTGATTTTAACACGATTTCAATTATTTTCAACGTATTTTGGAACTGTTGGACGTAATTTCATTTGTGTAAATTCATTTATTTATTTCATTTCATTATTAATTTCCTTTTAAATACCACTCGTGCTTTGGAAATTCTCAGATAAATCCTCTCAACGCTTCGCGAGTCGGAGATTTATCGACAATTTCCAAAACACTCGTGGTATTACCTATGACAATGATTTAAATCAATTAACTTAAACCATCGATTTAAGTAGTGATTTAAACCAATGACTTTCTTTAAATCATTGTCCACTGCCATTACTTAAACAAGCCCCCTTTGCTATCAATCACGATCATAATTCATAACTTAAAACCGAAGGTAATATTAAAGTTTGTAATATCTTTGTTTAACTTGTTTATTAAAGGGTGTGTCAATTAGGAAGAGTAAAATTTTAATTATAATCAAGAGTACTATTATTCTGACTTTGAGAAATATGAAAGTTATTTAGAATTAATACATAGCAAATGAATGAAGTTCAAGTTTACTTTATTATACAAACGAAACATTTTATATTCTTTCGTTCTTGGTAAACCTCTCACGAACATGAAAATGCATTGTTCCGTAAGATAATTTTATTTTAATCCCTGATCTACATAATTATACGTAGAGATCAGTGGTTTCAATCACTGAATTTTCTGCATTAATATTTAGTATGCACAAAACAAAGAAGAAGAAGAAGAAGAAGAAGAAGTAAAAGAAGTAAACGCAGAGTTTTGTTTTCTCTGAAAGTGAACAGGAGAGCGAAATATGTGCTGAATAGCTTGACAATCGTTAGTGATGGTAGAATTTAGTACTTTAATTTTTTTAATCGCATTTTAAATCTAGACTATAATATTTTATAGCAATATAAAATTAAGATTTAACAGTTTGTAGCATTTGCTGAGAAAATTATTATTAAGGGAGGACTCTTTGAGATTAAAAAAATATTTTGATGCTTTTTATTGTAGTGATACCGAATATATTACGGTTAATTGCGCGCCTAAGAATTACTCCCGGGCTACGCCTGTCTTGAGGGTCAGCCGATGGCGCCAGGACGGCGGCGGCTGCTCGCCGCCCCCCTTCGCCCCTTTTCAATCTGTCACGGCCACGTGTCCCGGAGCTTGGGTGGTCGTTTCGTGCGCACAGCACCCCCCGGTATTTTTCCGCGACGCTTAAAGCCCCCCCCCCCCAGCCTCCCTTGAGATTTCCAGCCCCTCACACCCCCAGCCATTAATAACTGCCCCTATTTGACGCAAAATTGAAGCGAGAGGGAGCGATAGCCAGCTTCTCTCTCATTTCTCGGCCTCAAAAACACTCGACGATTGGGCAGAAATAGTTTGAGACGCACTACCCTTGCGCCAATAGCCGCCGGAATTAGGCAATGTTTTGGAAGGTTCCAGAATCTTGGGGATAATTTTGGTGGAGAAAGAAGCTTCGAGGGACTTCGAAGCAGGCGACGCGAGGAGAGAAGCGAAAGAGTTGCGTTCGGGGTAGGACGCGAGTAGCGGTCAAGGGGGGACAAGTTGCCTTTGTGGTGGCACTAGGTGCCGGAGACAGAGTTCGGTTCGTATTGGATGGACTTATAAAAAACATTGAGTTTTCTTGGGAGAATTTGTGCAAGTCCCCTTTAACAATTGTAGACCGCGGGGCTGTGTGACGGACAATTGACAGTGAATTGTGCCGTGTTAATATCCGACTTGTGCTCGAATTCGGGACTTTTTTTGTGAGATTATCAGATAATTCACGAACTCGCTTCGATCTCCAAAATACAGTGTGATAGATCGAGAGAGAGGAGATCATTCGTTCGAGCAAACATTACCTTGTCATTCACAACATTGTGCGGACGGCGCTGTGTGTTGGGCCAGCCCCAGCAACCCCTCGCTGCATACCTGGTTAAGTCCTGCGCACCCCACCCGGGGCAGCGCCTCACTGCCCGTGACGACCCTCGCAGCCAGCTGTCGGCCTGAGGTTATTCAACTTTGGTGGGTTGTGCAAGCCGCCTTGCGGAGGCAGTATTTATTTTGCTTTTGTGGTGCGCCCGTGGTCGAAAGTCATAAACTGTGTGGCGAACAATTTTTGCTAATTACCTTTCGACCGGGCGACGAAGAGAGATTCCCCGGCCGCGCTTGGCCGTCAAGAGGGAATTTGCGCAAGGGGAAAATCTTTGTCATTGTAATTGTATCAATTTGTATTTCTTAATTTTAACTTGTGTGTGTGCATGACATGTTTTTTTTGATTTGGGTAAAGGGGAGCATGCTCGCCGACATGATTGGTACCAGTTCATTCGTGATTTCTTACTGAATAAATCCCCCATGTTGTTAAATGAATGCAATGCTTATCATTTGACCCCGACCGCAAACTTCCTCCATCATCGCCATTTCAGGCCAGACTGTCTATCGACTGAGCGAGCCGGCTACCCGTCCGAGGCGCCCAACTGAAGACGAAGGGTAGTCGCATTATATTTTCTCATTAAAATCACGAAAGAAGGGAAACTAATTTAATATTTCGCCATTTGTGAACTTCAACCAATATAAAAGCATTAGAAGTAACGCGTGCGCCGCCGTGGGCATAGGACCTTCCTCTTCTTCCCGTGACTTTCTCCGTGCAGGTGAGGAAGGTGACACCTTTTGAGATGATCCTGAGTGCTCAGGCTTTCAGGATTAGTTTTTTTAAATAGTTTTTATTATTTTTTCTTTGTTTTGTCAGTTAAATCTTAAGTATAAATTAATAAATGCAGCCACTCTCAAAATTATATGTTTTCAAACATCGACGTGTTGTTGTCGATGTCGCATCCTTAGAGGGCGAACACAAAGGAAACCATTAAATACAATTTAGCAATTATTTCGCAGATGCACGACCATTTCGCATTTTGTATGTTATTTTGATTTTGCGATCGATTTCGCGTTTTATCGCATATTGACAACCTTCAGAAATATACAGCATCGACCGTCTAACATACTATTACTAATACTTTTCCTCGTTTGGTAACATTTCGAACTTTTAGTTACTGCTAAAATCCACCATCTCTAATGTTCGTACCGGGAGAGATGGCTCAGTGCATCAACCTGATGTCACTGCAGTCCCTCTGACCGGGAGGTCCTAGGTTCGAGTCCCAACAGCAGGATTTTCGACACTAGCTTGTCAGCTAGGTCGAATTCAGTCGCTGTCTGGAGGAGGATTCTAGCGGCCGGCTGCTCTGATCGGTAGTTTTCCGTGGTTTCTCCGATCAACACCAGGCGAATGCCGGAGCAGTACCGTAACAAACGGGCCACGGACCGCGCGCGATCTTTCCTTCCTCTTTCTTGTCCTATCCTCTCCTCTTACACACACACACACACACTTACACTTAATATGCACTACACTACCACACATGCCGGGAGACCGGTCGGGAGCTTACAGCTTGTCCCGCCTGGGGCGGTGCCCCGCTGGTGGGAGACGCTTGGTTGAGGGGAAACCCCGCTAGTCGACGGTAGGTCGACGCCAGATCTCGCCATCCAGTGAGGAAAAGTTCATCGCCACCTCCCGAGGAAAAACATGGACTACATTGACGGGACTAATGACCAAAGTAGTTGACGCGCCCGGAAACACGAATCAATCAATCAATCAATTTAATGTTCGTATTGCTTGCATATAACTATCAGGGTTTTCAATATGAAAAGAAAACTTTCATAATTAATAATTGTTATTTTCCCGAGATCTTGAGTTAATAATGAGTCTAATAAGGCATTTAACAGCTTTGTAGGCGCTGTAATTCTCAAAATTTTACACCAATATCGGAATTTCATACGGGTGTCCCCTTCATGTTCATAATAGTTTCTAGAATGTGAAATAACATACCAAAATAATGGGACTACTCTCCACAGTTTCCACGCAATCGCGTCTCATAAAAAATTAACAAAACTTTGTCACCATATTTAACTGAACTTCATGTGCGATTTCTTTCAGCTTTTGACAGCACATTCCAACCGAATGGCCAGTAAAATTGGAAACCTTCGCAAAATGTAATTTTCAAGGTGTTTCTCAAAAACTATAAAGAGCATTCAAAAAGAAAGGAGCCTAGGAACCAAAAAAGATCCTGTAGGTCAGAAGCACCTGGCCCTGGCTGTTGAGGCACTTGTCCTACTGCGACACAAGGCGGTGAATCGCTGTCTCGTAAAATTCTCGGAAAAGCGTTGTGAATCAGTTCCGCACGTCCTGCTTGACGTAATCGTCTGAGGTGAATCGTTTGCACTTCAGAGCCTTTTTTTACCTTCATATTATTTCCTCCCATTTCCCAGGGATTTTAACCATAGTTTCCTGAAAAACGGACAAAATCTACATTAGAATTCGAATAATACCTCCCAACAATTTACATACATACGGAATACGGAAAAGTGAATAGAAGACGAAGAAGTAACTCCGGTAACATCCGATAATACTTTGTCCGATACCACCCGAACGACCCTCAACTTCAAGAAGAATACAACTCAGATATTGAAACAATTTCTCCAGAAATGTATTAATTATTAATACATTATAAAAAATTTATTAATAAAATCTTTTGGAGGGAGGTGTGAGAGTGTGTGTGACCTACTTATATCTCTTCAGATAAAATGACAATAACAAACAAATGAAAGTTCATGAAAATTCTTTATGAAAGTTCAAAAAATTAAATGACATCAAATAATTAATTACTCTTCACTTTAGAGGTAAAACTAATCTATTTCTTTCAAATATTTTAATCTGTTAGTTTCCATAGTAGCTTTTTTTATCATAAGTAATATCACGATAAGTGCTGTGATAGCCGGTAAATTCACGACTCGCGTAGTAAATTTACCCTTAAAAGAGGAGTAAATTTACCCGTGGCCGACGAGCCACGATTTACCGGCTAGCACAGCACTTCGAGTGATATTTAGTGTGACTAGTTCACGAATAAACACATTACATGATTTGAAAGAATAATTTAAATCATAGGAATTACGAAAGAGGGAAGTATTACTCAAAATTACTACCAAAAAATGAAAAACTTTCATTCAGCTCCGACTTATCACTGCCTTCTAGAATAACTTATAATCAAGTAACATTTGAGTAACAGTTTAATGCAGAAAATTATTTCAAATATGTTTCAATTTGATAGTAATAAAACTTTCAAAAAAACAATTATAACAAGGCTGCTTACAAGAACATTTATTAAAAGCACAATTATTACAGTTGTAGGAAGTTGTTTTCCAAGTCTTGGCCTTCCGTGGAAGTATTTGAAATGGAAGATGTACAAGATGAATTAGCAACAGAATTCGTCAATTTCGAATGGATTGAACACGTGTGTGTACTCATGAAAGTATTTTCCTGAATAATTTTGTTTATAACGTTTCACATAGTTTTGATAGCATATTCTTTGCACACATCACCATCTAATCTTCGTGTATTAATTGCCTAAAATATGTGTAATTTCTTCATTTGTACTTTGTGCCATTTTCTCAAACGCCATTTTCTAAAAAAAATTGTTTCAATTTTTGCACTCGTGGTAATTGCACTCGTTAACGTGGCGTTAAGTTAGTTTGGGGGTATTTCTTTGTTTTTTCAAAAATTACAAAAATATAATTTTTTTGAAAGTTCTCTCATACGGTTAAAATGCACATTTCCAGCAATTTGTAAACACTATTCAATTTGTGAGTGTAAGTGCTTCAATTGACGGTAAATGAAGTTATTCGAAAACTCAAAACTTTTCTGTAAAAAAGAGCTTCAAATTTCGTATTTACAGTAGCGCTTAAACACCATTTTCTTGAAAACGGCTCCAAATTTTTCAACGAAAATTGCCATTATGGGGAAGGTTTAATTGTTTTTTTATATTCTTAAAATAATAGTTTTGTTCTACTATTGAAAAACCGAAAACTTAAGAAATGTTGAAAAAAAAAATGTAGTTTGGGCGGCGATAGATGGCAGCTGTCAAGAGTATTGGCAAGTCCGAATAGCTAGCCGAGACCAAACGAAACAAAAAACTAATACGGGAAAGTCTGTGCCATTCTGTAGCACCACTAGCTAATATTACATTAATGCGCACAAGGTATTTTGGACCTAAAATCTGGTGTCTGGCTATCGTTATCTGGACCTGGCTATCGTTATCTTAAAAAGGTAAACACACTTTTTACAGAGATAAAAAAGGTAAACAAAGTGATGGCGATAAACATCTGGGATTGGTTTAATTTTAATATATCCTTGCTTAGCATTGGCTACTTACGACACGGGCAGACATGAGTAAAATAGTCACACAAATTTTCAACAGTAGTGTGTGGAGTGAAACTGTTCATCAGGTATCTATTAGAAAATTGTTAAATTCTCACATTCCACCATCGTTTGAGACCGTGCAGTCATTTAAAAGATCTGCCCGATTTTGAGATAATTTGAGAAAGTATTCTGAAATATGTTTCCCAAGGTTTCAATTTTTAGGCACTTTCCTGAATTTAAAAGTCTCCTCGCAAAAAAAAAAAAAAATTACCACTTTGTAATGCAACCTTCATGAATTGTAGACAAATAAAAGAGAAAAAACATAGAACAACATTTTTACTTTCCCGTATACATACGTATGTTTTTTACTTGTCTCTTACTTGGTAATATTTACATTAGCGGCAATTTCTTTATATTATCATATTTACAAGTGCATATGCTTCAAATAATGCCAAGTAAAGTTTCTCGAGGACTGAACCGTTTTCTGGGAAAACCAGCTCAAAATTCCGCATTTGCAGAAACGTTCGAATGCCATTTTCTCAAAAATGGTTCCAATTTTTTTCTTGAAACTTTTCGAACGGATAGTTTTATTGAACTCCTTAATATGACGTAAATTTCAATTTGGGTTATATTTTTGTTTTTGTATAAATGACACTAATGTAATTTTTTTGAAAGATCTCTCACAACTTTAATACGTACATTACCAGCAATTTGTAAACACTCTTGTATTTGTGAGTTAATGTGCTTCAAATGACTTCAAATGAAGGTTTCGAAAACTCAAAAATTTTCTGTGGACAAGAGCTTCAAATTTCGCATTTTTAGTAGCGCTTAAACGCCATTTTCTTAGAAACGGCAGCAATTTTTATAAAAACTAGTGGTGCTACAACAGCACTTACTTTCCCGTATTAGAGGAAACAGCTAAGTAGTACTGTAATATTGCACTTTATGCGCTACTAACATCTTCGCTTGGAACTCACTATTTCCATTGCAGTGTTGTCAGAACTATGTGAATTCTACAACTTCACAAAAATAGAATGCAGAAGTTTTGTAACCTTGTATTGGAAAAGAAAGCCTGATACCCTGGAAATATAGAAATGCCTTCCATTGGGCCATGATTAGGGAAGAGTATTTTAAAACCATGCAACAAATTCTCTACTCACTACAAATGGTACAGCATTTGGTGCAAAACTAAATATTTGCCTGCAAATATCAACATAAATTAGACAATTATAACTCCTTTTCGTACAGCTCCATTAGGTCACAACAATGACACTAATTCACAGATATTCGCGAGCGCAAAGTGAATTCCATTGTTGCAGACCCTGCATTGTCACTATTCTGAGAGCTATTAATTCTTTTTACTTATTTCAAATATTTCACAAAAGATTCAGAGATGGCCGTGCTTCGAGAATAGTGCTACCAAATATTGCTGTTATAATATTTCAAATATTGTGATATCTAATTGAATTATCTCAAAATAATCTGTTTCTACATCATCTAAATCTACTATTTTACAAAAAGAGATAAAAATCTACGAAAACTCAAGATCTTATTATAATACTCATCTCCCTTACGGGAGACGAGTTGTCTTGGACAATACAAACATGTTTTCATCTGATGTTCAAACTTCCACTCAATACGTTGGCATGCAAGCAACTCCAGTTCAAGGCATGGAGTATTCAACCTCACACCCACCAAATTATCAGCAACCTTCTTATCCAGCTACTTCAGAAACATCTTTTCAAGAATCTTCAGCAAACCTAGTACCACAACCTGAAACTAACATAGAAGACATCTCCAACAACGTCCGTCGTCCATACCCCACAGATGCTAAAGAAAACCCTTCCAAACGATCAAAATCATCTACCCCCATGTATAATATTCCAACCCACTCCAGATATGAACCTTTGGCTAATCTACAAGAGTCGTCTACTTCAACTTCATCACATCAAAAAGTTCCACCTATAACAGTGATTGGCATGAACTATCCTTTGTTACTTCAAGACATCGCAAAAGTGGTTCATAATAACTATTCAACGAAATCCCGATTCAATGAAATCCAAATTCTTTTTACAGACATTGATGACCAACGAAATTTCAGAAAATTCTGTGAAAGTAATAATATACAATTTAAACATTTCAAGATCCGAGCAAGAAAGCATTCCAGGTAATGTTTAAAGACATTCCAATATCACTAAGTGAATTAGAAATTTTTAATGAACTCATTCGCCTAGAATATCCAGTGCTTCAAGTTCGGCGTCTTTATGACAAACTAAGACATCCTCTTCAAACTTGTGCAATAGACTTAACAGACGCCCATCAAGCTAGAACTATTTTAAAATTTGATCGTTTATTTCATTCCATTATAAAAGTTCAACCAAAATCAAATCGATTCACCCCTGTTCAGTGTAAAAATTGGTCAACGTTTTGGACATTCACAGGCGAACTGTAAATTGAAACCCAGATGTGTCAAGTGTTCCCAACCCCATCATTACTCGGTTTGTCCAAAGCCACAATCCACACCTCCCACTTGTGTAAACTGTGGACAGACACATTCTGCCAATTATAGAGGATGTTCATTTTACAAACTTGTCTTGAATAATAAGATAAATAAATCTAATAATAATTTACCTTCCACACATACTTTCTCCTCTTCTACCTCCACTAATAACTCTTCCCCCAGCATAAACTCTCATTCCACTATTCCTACTACTTTACCTCAAAACTCTTCAAAACCTTCTTTTAATTTACATACAACACATTTCCCACCTCTTTCTAACACACAAACTAACATTAACAACTCTCCTTGGACAAATAACTTACACATTCCTACACAACATACCTCTCCCTCTTCTTATAATATTCAACAAATTATTACAACAATAATATCACAAATTCTTTCAATTCTTCTTCCTCAACTTCAAAATATTATTGAATCGCTCTCTCATAATAAATAATTGATAAAACTACCAATCAACTAACACTTCTCAACTGGAATGCTAATGGTTTGAAAAGACAACAACATACTTTCGAACATTTTCTATACACTCATAATGTACACATTGCTTTTATAACTGAGACACATTTACACCCAACCGACAAATTATATATCTCCAACTATAAAATTTATCGTTTTGACAGATTAATTCAGTGGCCTCCGGAGGAGTTGCTATACTCATTAAACACTTTGTTAAACACTATTCATTCCAATTTAACAATCATCCTTCTCTTGAAATCCTTTCTTTAATAATCAATATAAATAATCTTGATTACTATTTTTCAGTTGCCTACAAACCCCCAAAATACACATTTCCTCTCGTAACATTTTAAAAAATCTTTAACAATATAAACAAAACCATTCTTCTTGGCGATATAAACTGTAAACATCAAATTTGGGGTTGTAATACTACCAACCCTAACGGAATTAAATTACATAATTTTCTCGTTTCTAATAATGTACAAATACACTCCCCCTCTAAACCTACTTACTATTCATATAATAATAATATTATTCCTGATATTCTTGATATTATTCTTACACAAAATTCAAATCAAAACTAAACACACTTTACGTCGTTATTGGCAAATAACTTGACATCCGATATTAAATCTAAACTTAACAAAATTTCGCGAATAATAAAGTCTAGAATACATTTATTTAAATTTCATCAATATCAAAACTTTCTTCAACAAATACACCCTCAATCTAAACAATTATGGTCGACAATTAAACGACTTTATAATGACAAAACTCTCATTCCTGTTCTACAAGACTCTTCCTCCACTGCCCTAAATGATCCTGAGAAACTTAAATTACTGGGCTCTCACTTCCAATCTTCTTTTAATGCTAATCCAATACACAATACACAACTTCACAATCATATAACCCACTTCCTTTCCCTTCCTAATTATAACGTTCCACAACTTATTCCTTTTATATCCCCTATTGAAGTTCATAATATTATAAAAAAACTCAAAATTCGCAAATCAACTGGATTTGATCTAATTACCAACAAATCACCTCAAATTTTTAGGTAATAAATCCATTGCTGCATTTACCAATATTTTGAATTCGTCTCTACGTTTTCACTATTTTCCTAATATTTGGAAATTAGCTATAATTATCCCTATTTGTAAACCAAAGAAAGACCCAAGATTTCCTTCTAATTATCGGCCCATTAGTTTACTTTCTTCTTTATCAAAAATTTACGAAACTATATTACTTCACAGACTTTATACATTCACTTCTCAAAATAACATTATTCAACCTTCACAATTTGGATTTATGCACAAACATTCTACTCTTCATCAACTATTACGTATTACTGAACACATAGAAAATTCTTTTCATTTAAAACAACACTCCCTTGCAATCTTTTTAGATATAGAAAAGGCATTCGACAAAGTTTGGCACGATGGTTTAATATATAAACTTCATCTTGTAGGTATTCCTATTTATCTTATAAATATTATTCAAAATTTCCTATCTAACAGAACTTTCATAGTTAAATATAATAATTCTTTCTCTCAAAAATTTAACATCTCTGCTGGGGTCCCTCAAGGTTCTTGTCTTTCTCCTCTGCTATTCATATCTATCTATCCGACATTCCAAAATTCGCTTCTTCTAAATTAGCCCTTTTTGCTGTCGATACAGCACTTATTAACTCACACACTAATATTCTTCTTGCCAGAAATAAACTTCAAATAGATCTTAATCGTTATTCGGTGTGGGCCCACAATTGGAGAATCAAAATCAATATGGATAAATGCCAAGCCAAAATATTTACGTTATGTAAGCCAATAACCCCTCCTCCCCTTCTAATTCATAACACTCCTATTCCTTGGCTTTCTTCCTCTTCATCTATTAAATATTTAGGTCTCTATCTAGACACAAAACTGAACTGGAAAATTCGCATAAAAAATGTTATACAAAAAACTACCATTAAAATACAAAAACTTAATTCTCTCATAAAAAATAACTCAATTCTCCGAATTAAAACTGCTAAATTAATATACACTTCAATTATTAGACCTACTTTAACTTATGCTTGTCCAATATGGTCAAATGCAGCAAATTCAAATATACAAAAACTTCAAATCATTCAAACAAATTCTTTCGAAAAATTCTACATACACCTTGGTTTATTCCAAATACACAAATTCACAATGAACTAAATCTCCCTACAATCCATGATTTGATTAAAACTTGTAGTCTCAAATTTTTTAATACTCTTCCTTCATTACATCATGCACAATTTTTTAATCTTGGTAAAACGTATCCCTTTCCTCGTAGAATTAATTCCAAATTTCCTAAAGATAAATTTCATCCTCCGTAATTTTATTTATTTTCTCTTCTTTTCTATGTTCCTTAGTCTTATATAATTGTCTAATTATTAAAAATTTACCTTCATAAATCCTCTTACAGAGGTTACTGTTAGTGTCCAAAACGACTGTCCATTATTGTAAATTTCAATGCCCTGAAAGACAAATTGTCGAACAGGAAGTAATAAATTAATTTTTTTTTAAATTTCAAAATAAACAATTTCTAAAATATTAATGTGTAAGTCTATAACAAAGTTCGAATGTAAGAAACGAAGAAAGAAATAATATACAAAATTGCACATTCTAATTTACGACGCATCCAGCTGTCCGAAGCGCAGTAAATTTACAGCGGCCTATTACGTTTGTCACAAAATTAAAGAAAAACTACTCGTATTTTGAAAAAATTAAGCATGACCGTATTTATTTTATTTATTTATTTGTCAAAAAACAGAAACAGAATGGCACAGACTTTCCCGTATTAGTTTTCTATTTTCCTGGGTCTTCGCTAGCTATTCGGAATTGCCACATACTCTTTCTTGCCAGCTACCATCTATCATCGCCAAAAGTACATTTTTTTTGTCATTTTCTTAATTTTTCGGTTTCCTATTGGTAGAACAGAAACATTAATTTTAGAATATTAAAGAACACAAAAACCTAGCCGTAAATGGCAATTTTCTTTTAAAAATTATGTGCCGTTTAAGAGAAAATGGCGTTTTAGCACTACTAAAAATGCGAAATTTGAAGCTCATTTTCACAGAAAATTTTTGCGTTTTCAAAATACTTTATTTGAAGTTATTTGAAGCACTTACACTCACAAATATAATCATCTTTACAAATTGCGGATAATGTGCATATTAAAGATGTGAGAGATCTTTCAAAAAATTTACATTTATATAATTTTTGAAAAAAACAAAAAAAAATCAAAATAAACTTCACGCTATACCAATGAGTGTAATTAGCACTATCCGTTACAAAAGTTTCAAGAAAAAAATTGCAGCCATATACGAGAAAATGACGTTTGAGCATTTCTGAAAATGCCGAAATTTGAGCTACTTTTCACAGAAAACGGTAGTGTTTTCGAGAAATTTTACTTGACATTATTTAAAGCATATATACTCGTAAATATAATAATGTAAAAAAATCGCCGATAATGTAAATATTAACGACGTGAGAAACAAGTAAAAAAACTTACATTTTTGTAATTTTGAAAAAACCAACCGATAGACCAAAATGGCTTTTATGTCATTGATAGAGTACATTTATCACTATCCCTACCAAAAGTTTAAAGAAAAAATTTGGAGCCGTTTTTGAGAAAAGTTTGTTTTTGTAATTTTTTAAAATTGCACATATTGCACGCAATATTGCACGAAAACTACCAAAATTGTGAAAAAACATTTACATGACCTTTATTAAAGAACTCAATATGCAGAACAAATTTTATTTGAAGAAAAAATCTCTATCTTCAATTTTGTAGTTGGAGAAAGACGCCGAAAAAAATTCAAACTTTCACAATTTTCGAAAATTCAGAGCTGTACATGAAAATCGGACCTATGCCATGTTAAAAAGTGTATTTTCCTCTATTCATACAAGAAATTTAAAGAAAAAATCTGGAGCCGTTTTTGAGAAAATGTTGAAAATCCCCGGGGGGCTTCATATAAAGTACCCCCAAATTTTAAAGAATCTTTTTCAAAATCACAAAGCTTCGACTAGAATCAGATCGACTGGGGAATATCAATTTTGAAGAAAATCGACCGAACGGTTTAGGCGCTAGCGTTGACCACAGATGGACAGACGGACAGACGGACGGAATGCCGTCAATCGATTTTTAAGTATAAAGAAGCAACAAATCATGGATTTTGACCACACCACGAGATAGAGGATTTTTTTTCTTAATTTAGCAACTGGTTTTATCCACTTATTCGTTTTCACGGCCCGGCAATTATTTTTTTCCGCCGAAAATTGGCCATTTTTTCGCGCAGCATTACATAACTTTCCCTATACTACGTATATCACTCCGTGTATACGTACGTATACGGGAAAGTAAAAATTGCCATTTAGGACGAGATTTTAGAGTTCTTTAATATTCTAAAATCCATATTTCTTTTCTACCATTAGAAAACCGAAAAATAAAGAAAATGTCAAAAAATTTACTTTTGGGCGGCGATAGATGGCACTAGTATGTGGCAATTCCGAATAGCTAGCCAAGACCCAAGGAAATAGAAAACTAATGTAGGAAAGTCTGTAAATTCTGTAGCACTACTAGTTTCATCTGTAATGTGAAAATAAACTTTTGAAGTGAGCAACTGAAGGAGAATTTCTAATTTTGGAAAATATCTTTATGAAATTTTAAAAAATTCTCACATCAAGAAAAGTTATGAAAAGAAACAAAATCCAGTTTTCTGAATTGTTTATATGTATGTTGAGATTGAATTAAAAAAGTTAAGTAAGGAAAAGCTAAAAAATTGATTCAAAAGAGCTTCTTTGTTAAGATATACAAAATTGAACAAAAATATTAATAACAAAAAAGTGAATTAATCACAGTGCTTTATATTATATTTATGATGCCCAGTAAAAATTTAATTTTTTGATGTACAAAAATTAGAAAATAAAAAATCAATTGTAGATCTCTCTCCATTGATCAAATGCTAGAATGCCTTCCTTTGCCTTCAGACTGTATAATTTAAATTCACTACCTGCCCACATATCTTGTTCTTATTCTGTTATATTTGAAAAAAGTGAGGCATTTAGTTATCTGATCTGCAGCATCTACAAACAAAACCTGCAGCTTGTTAACTGATGCTAATAGTTTCTATTATGTTTTTATTAATCAAATATTACCAATTTATTTTATTATATTTATTATTTTATTTCCTCTATTCATAATTCACATTTACTGAGTAAATGAGAGAATGTTAAGAAAAAGGATAGTGATCCTAAAACTCAAGAAAATATGTGCCAGTTCTTCTCATGTTCCCCCAAAACATCCCATACAATCTTTAATAATTATTTATCGGACGTAAAATTAAAAGTCACATTCACAGTTTTATTAAAATTATTTCTTAAAAAGAGAGATCAAAAGAAATGAGCCCACGTTGCCATTCTTGGCACAATGAAAATTTACTTTTCCTTTCTAGAAAACTAGTGGTGCTACAGAATGGCACAGACTTTCCCATATTAGTTTTCAATCTCCTTGGGTCTTTGCTAGCTATTCGCAATTGCCACACATTCTTTCTTGCCAGCTGCCATCTCTCACCGCCAAAAGCACATTTTTTATCATTTTCTTAATTTTTCGGTTTCCTATTGGTACAACGGAAATATTAATTTTAGAATATTAAAGAATACAAAAACCTAGTCCTACATGGCAATTTTCTTTAAAAAGTATGTGCCATTTTAAAGCAAATTGCATTTTAGCGGCACTAAAAATGCGAAATTTGAAGCTCATTTTCACAGAAAATTTTTGAGTTTTCAAAATACTGTAATTGAAGTTATTTGAAACACTTACACTCACAAATATAATAATCTTTACAAATTGCTGGTAATGAGCATATTAAAGATGTGAGAGATCTTTCAAAAAAATTACATTTATATAATTTTTGAAAAAACAAAATTAACTCAAAATAAACTTTGTCATATTAAAGAGTGTAATTAGCACTATCCATTACAAAAGTTTGAAGAAAAAATTTGTAGCCATATATGAGAAAATGGCGTTTTGAGAAAATCTTGTTCTTGTAAATTTTTAAAATTGCACATATTGCACGAAAACTATTAACATTTTGAAACACATTTACATGACCTTTATGAAAGAACTCATATGCAGAACAAATCTTATTTGAAGAAAAAATCTCTATCTTCAATTTTGTAGTTGAAGAAAGACGCCGAAAATATTCAAACTTTCACAATTTTCGAAAATTCAGAGTTATTCGTGAATATCGGACCTATGCCATGTTAATAAGTATATTTTCCTCTATTCATACAAGAAATTTAAAGAAAAAATTTGGAGCCATTTTTGAGAAAATTTTGAAAATCCCCGAGGGGTTTCATATAAAGTACCTCCAACTTTTACATAATCTTTTTCAAAATCTCAAAGCTTCGACTAGAATCAGATCGACGGGGGAATATCCATTTTGGATGAAATCGTACGTATGGTTTAGGCGCTAACAGTGTTCACAGACGGACAGACGGACAGACAGAGGGGACGTTTTCCTTTCAATTAGTTTTTCGGTATCAAGGACATGGAAAACAGAGTTTCTGGCTACACCACGTATTAGGGGATTTTGTTTTCTTAATTTAGCAACTGGTTTTATCCACTTTTTCGTTTTCACGGCCCGGCAATTAATTTTTTTCCGCCGAAAATTGGCCATTTTTTCGCGCAGCATTACATAACTTTCCCTATACTACGTATATCACTCCGTGTATACGTACGTATACGGGAAAGTAAAAAGGGTTAGAAATTCTATTAACTTTGCTTATTCGGAAAACAATTACACTACAATTTTCAGAAATTGTAGAAAATAGTAAAATTACAAAATAAGTTGTTGTAAAAAAATTTTAAAAGCTTTTTTTACAAAAAAATGTATTTCAAATTGTCCTCAAACCAATTTTGCTGCTGTACCTTTTGTTTACTCTCATTCCAATAAGCAATATTTGGAGAAAAAAGATATGAAAATTAATTTTTATCTCCTTAAATATTTAAGTACTATTAATAATTCATATTTTGAAATATAATTTAAATGTGGTTTAATTCTTGAATTGTCTAAGGAATTGTTTCAGTGAGTACCTTACTCTTTATATTTATTGGGTGTTTCCAGAGAGGAGGCACTTCCCCTTGCCCCTGAAAATGTAACAATTTAAAAAATATTTTACACAGCAAAATGCCCTAAGAAAAATGAAAATAAGATTTGTCAATTTACAAGTTACAATAAACATATTTTAAAATATATTATTTAAAGCATTTTCTATGAGTTTAAATTCAGAAGGAAAAAAAAAAAATTCATAAAAATATCATTACAGTGTTATGTTTTAACCCTCTGGTGCCCCTCTGTCTCATATTGGCAGAAAGATGACATACTCAAAAGGAAAATTAATTTCACCATTACACTGGGGGCTGGAGAAGCAAGAAGCTGGAGAAGTAGTGAGTAATAGTACACACGTAATAAATGTGACCCTCACAGACTGTTAATTCATATCTAAGCACTTCATTAATGATTTCCACACTGAAATGTTCAAATCAAGAAATTTAAGTCAAGAAAATTGAAAAAGAAAACTTTCCTGAGAATATTGTTAGGATTTATTCATAATATGTTGCAAAATTGGAGATGATCTTGATTTTACACATTAATTCATAGATTCATCCGACTCTGGAATGTTGTGCATCCCCACAGGAGATTACCAATTCACACCTTGCACACATGCAAAGACATGACTGTAATACATTATTTGCTGGTGACCTGGAAATGTGTACAATTCATTCTGTATTAAATTTAATCAACACTATATGAGATATGCATTCCAATGTTAATCGGTGAATGCTAAAATGAAATTTTGTTTTCAGTAGAGTGACATAGTATACACTGAGATATATAGATGTAAGCAGGGTAATGATCATCACAAACACGTTATAAATGTTAGACAATCTATAAAAAGTACTGTTATTAGCACACTAAACCCAGAGATTATTATTGTTTCTTAAAAAGTCCAAAAAAATTAAAAGATATGATGCCCCATAATCTTATCCAATGCAAAAGGAAAAGGGTAAAATATTGAGAAGAAACTCTATGGCTATCATAAAATACCCAATGAATATAGACCTTAAATAATGCAGCTAATGAGACTATTCTTAATTTAACTTATTCCTTGGAAGAATTAGATGAGTCATACGATACAATGGCAAATAATCTCATAAATGTTAATAGAATAATAGAACATGAGACAACAAATTCATCTAGTGTAACTAATAACACTAATTCCAATTGTATATTATTGCCAGTGAAAACTATCAAAAGTGGAAGAGTTGTCAAAAAATCTGTAAGGTTTAAAGAGTATGCAAAACAAGGACAGGCTTTGGAAGTATTTAAACACTTGTATTTGAAATTGTATTTTAAATACATTTTGTATTTGAAAAATATATTTTTCAATTTTTTTGGGCATGTATTTTGCAGATGTATTTAAATACATGAAATAAGTGTATTTAAAAAAAGATATACTTTAAATACAGATGGAGAAGATAACGATGATATGTTATTTTTGTTTCATTCTATTAGTGAATGCACCTCATTAAAATGAAAATAAAAGCTCTTTTCAGCTGATGAATTTAAATTCTATTCAGTTTTATGAAAGAATAGAATTCTCCTTTAATGATAAATCTATATCATTAAAAATGCTAGACTATTATCTGACAAAAGAAAAGCATTAATTCATTAAAACACTAGTTTATATTCATATGTGCCATTTGAACAACTGTTTTCCTTGCCGGGTTTTATACATTTGTCAACTACTGTTTATTGCTGGACGATTTGTTTAAAAAATTACTCATTTTGAAAGGAATTCTGTTTATTTGAATTAGACATATTTTTATATAATTTTATATTTGAAAATGTTTATACACATATGAATATTACAGTTAGTTATTGTTCAGAAATTTATATAACTTTATTAATAATTTATTGTAAATGACAGTTACAATATATTGTTGCAATAAAAAGCATTATTACAAAATCATTATATTTAGTGTATTTTGAGTATTTGAAGTATTTTAAATACATATGTATTTAGCAAGTCAAAACCTAATGTATTTTGAGTATGTATTTAAATCCTTATTTACAAAGATGTGGGCGAAATATTTAAATACTAAATTTAAAGTATTTTGCGCAACCTTGAACACTAATTATTGGTAAATAAATATAAGCATTGTAGCATAAGGTGTTTATTTATCATTTCATCTTGTCACATTGCACAGTGTTAACTTGTAACAAAATTATATTTCTTCTCCATATTTTATTTGTATTCCTTGTGTCATTATGTCTTGTCATATTTTATAGTGCCTTTTTGAATTGTATGTTGTCTCACATTGTAATATAATTGCTTTATTTGATTTATCTGATGTATTATAATGTTGTAACATTATAATACATGGTGTAATAGTGTAATAGTGTATGGTTCATAACATTTGTATCAATTGAAACAGGGAGATGTGATTTTATAGATGTACAGAAGTGTTTGTAGTGGTATCCCTGAGAGGCTGGAAGGTTTAAATAAACAGTTTGGAGATGGATGTTACTAACACAAATATCTAAGTTAATTGTTTCTAATAATATGACCATCAACATGAATTGTGTGATGCAAGTAAATTAATTTGCTTCTGAAAATTAAGTATCAAATTTCTCTCAAATAGACTCAATTTCAAAAGACTAATTTTAGATGTTTATTAATTTTGTGTTCCTATTGTTCCTGTTGTATTCTATCAACAACAAATTACTTAAAAGACTGATATCATTGTATATGGTAACATTGTTTTTAAACAGGAAATTGTAAGAATTTTACGTACTAAATGGCTCTTGATGGCTTGTAAAACCTGAAAATTAGTGGGTTGGACATGTAAAACCATATTGAATTATTTGCTGAAAAGTAATGATTTTGACCTTTTAACCCTTATGAAACTAAATACATTTTTAAGAATAAATTATTAAAATTTTGAATTGATTGTCTTTAGAAAACTATTTTTAAGAAAATATTTTATATTTCATATTTAAAATACTTTCATTAGAGTACTAGTTTGAATCTAACCTACTTTCACTTCAGTATTTTGTTCATTTCATTGAAAATACTTTTTTCAACAATTTCGTCCAATGGTAGTAATGGAAGTATTCACAATTCTTTTTTTATAATCACTGAAGTATTTTATTTTTGGGTACTTATATTTTGAATTTATTATTCAAAATTTGAATTCAAAGAAATTTTAAATTTAACTCCTAATTCTCGTTTTTCTTTCTTTTTCTTTCTCCCTTGTCTTCCTTCAAGCAAATGTTATATTTCACAAAACTATGGTGTGGTTTCCTTGTTTCTCTAAAGTAATTTGTTTTGCTAGAGAATACACATCAAGTAATGAAAATACACTCTGGAATATACAACTTGACCCATGAGAACCTGATGAGGAACATCTGGGCCTTCTTCAACCACCTATTTTACAGCAAAAACAAAACAATCATTGACATTGAAACATACAGTATCTTGTGGAATCATTATATGATATCAGACTTACACAAGATTTTCATCTTCAACTCAAACCTATTTTTAAATGGCCATTGTTCAAAGCTTAAAGAGAAAACTTCTACATAGATTAAAGGAAATACTTTCCAAAAGCACACTAGTTAATCCCTGGAAAATTCTTCCAACTCTCTCTTGGAATCTGAGAATGTTTTCTCCTTGAAAAGGCAACAGACAGTGCTTCTACATACTAAGGTTATGATACGAGATGGACTGAGTATCTCCATGTTTCTGATCCCTGAAAACAGTGATAGAACTGTAATCCTGTACGAGGAGAGGATCTTGCTCCAATAGAAGCAGTTTTTGAGTTATGTGGACAAACAAGTCTTATTATCAATACAGAATACTACAAAGGGAACCCAAAGGGCAGAGGTGGTGGTCCAGAAGGGGCACAGACTTAATAGGGACCCCAAATGTTTTTTCATTCAAAACAAATACAAACGTATTTACTTCTAATTCAAATTAACCACTATATATTATTTCTGAACTTTGGAGGGATGAATTCTGTTTAGTGACAGCAGAGCAGACTTTTGACATTAGGTCCCCCCTGAAGTTTCTTCTCCAGGACCCTTGTTTTCTTTGGGTAGGTACCCCTACAGAATACAACATAAACCAGATCTTTATCCAGATCATTTATGTCTTTATGTGTGTGTGTGTGGGTTTTTGTTGTTGTTGTTGTTGTTGTATAACAAAATACTGCTTTCCTTTTAGTTATGCTCGTGCATTACACCTTTCTGTTTTGAATTGTCTTGAAAATAGTATTTTTGCATACACAGTAAACCATCATGAGCATGAACTCGCTTAACACTAATTTTACCATAACAAGAACAAAACTTTGGTTCAGCAAGGAATTACTGTAATACAGATGTTTATAATACTCAGATAACATGAATTTTTATGACACGAACTCCAATAATTTTGGTCCCAAGGAATTCGAGTTAATGAGGGTTTTACTGTAATTTGCTTTTTTCTCTTGTGTATGTTGTTAATATGTGAATTGGCAATTTTCTTCAGAGGAATACATTCAAAACTTCTTCCTTATTTTGCAATGTTTAATATAAAGCACTCTACACCTTGTACTTAGTAATTATACATAGCTGTATCTGGACAGTGAAGGAGACAATAGAGATTAAATGAAGAGAAGGATGCCCCAGTTCTTGAATGTCAGCTTCATTCATCTTCAGTACCTAGGTCTTCCCTAAGGAAACAATGTCATCGACAACTAGCAGTTCTTCTCAATGAGCAACATCCTCACCAGCATTATCCTTTTTAGCAACATCTTCACCACCATCATTGTCATGAATGCAATCACGCCACAGTTTTTCCAAGTAGAAGTGATGGTTCAATTGTGAATAAACGGCACTCAGCAGTTCTACTCATATTGTAAAGCATTTCTCATTTATCAAGTTAAAATTGCTTTAAAATATTTGCTTATCTTGTAAAACACACATAAGTTGCTTGGATACCAAGGTTTTACTGTATTTTTATTTCACCATCTTCCATTTAAATATTGTTTGATTTTAATTATTTTCAACTATTACTTTTGAAGATTTTTTGAAGTACCTTTAAATATAAACAGCAATTGTGAAGCCAGGGCCTAGACTAATATCATAAAGGGTTCTAAACATGACCAAAATACAGGATCCCCAATAATATAGGCTAAATGCAGTAAAGGCAAATACAAAAATAAATTATAAATGTCCCCAAAAAATTAAATTTAAGATATTTCTACAAATAACGAACACATAAAATTTAATTTAATACAATTTCTGCCAACTGCCTTCCACCGAGGGCATTAAGCACACACTTAGTCTACTTTTTTTTTCTCCAGTAATGATACTTTTTCAGTACCAATAAGAAAAGACAAAATTACTCTCGCAAGACTCCGCATAGGACATACCTGTCTTAAACACTCACATCTGTTCAGGAAGGAGACTCCACCATTTTGTATATCATGTAACATCTCAATAACTATTCAATATATCTTAATAGATTGCCCAATACATTCAGGTTTATGTAAAACATATTCCTGTGAAATTGTCTTTCCAAATTACCAATGGAAACATCTCACATTTATAATGTGATCAAATTTCTGATGGTTATAAAATTATTTGGTGAATTGTAAAGAATTGCATAAATGGTCGCTAACGACCTTGCAGTTCATGCAACCACACAAAGAAATCAAACTTAATAAAAAACAAACTTCAATTTCATATTTTCATTAATACATAAACTAAAAATGAACAGAGAAATATGTGGTCAATATGCAAATTTAAAGAAATCCTGAGAAACATTCAACCTACATGTGAAAAAATAAATAATAATAAACAAAAAAATCAAAAACCACTTAAAATAGGGCAAATTAATCCAATACATTTATGAATTTGAAGAAGTATGGATATATTGAATGCTAACTTTTTTTTTCATACAAACACAAAAAGATACTGCTAGAAAAAGGACATTTTCATGCTATTTTCTTTACATATAAAAACACATGTAGTATATGAAGTATTTAGAATTTTAAAACACTATTTTTGTAAAAACATATTGTTATGTTCTTTTTTGGCAGTGATTAGTAATACTTTCTTCACATTTGAATGACATATTTTAAATTGTGGAGACGTATTCCCATTAAATTCTGTAACTAATAATTTCTGTAAAAACAGTATAACAATGATTCTGAGAATGCCAAACTAGTCAGTTGTGTCTGCTCAAATACATACTGAACAGTTTTGGAAATACGAAACTTTGCAAGTGAGGAATTTCATAAAAGACAAGCTTGTTTTTATTATCTACTCACTGTTCCTGTGTTTCTCATTTTCAGTATTATTTGATATTTTTTATGAAACTTGCCTTAATATAATCCTTTTGAGTTAATCAAATAGTTATAACAAATTGTAGTAATTTAAATTGTATAATTTCAAGTATTGGTTATAATTTACATAATTCTTCTCTTCTGTATAATACTACAGATAAAAGAGAAATTAGAATAAAAATTTCTAATTGCATCCTCTGCCTTATTTACTATAGAATATCTCAGATTTCTAATCTTCAAAACATAAAGAACTACTCAGATGACAATGTTTTGTCTTTGACTAGTTAGAGAGATAAGGTATCTGCTAAATACAATGAAGATTACACATCATTTTAAAAGGTGTTAAATTTTCAATAAGCATAAGTATAATAAGCAAAGTAATGTATACAAAGTTTACATCTGCACGCCTTTGGCTAGTACCCTGTCTCTTATCCAGGACGTCTGATTTCATCAGAAATAGTGATTTTACGTTTTTATCTAAGTTCAACTGCATTTTAATTCTGTACTCTTCAGCTTTTTCCATTTGCATCATTAGTAATAACCTAATTTACCACACAGCAACATGGCTTTCACTAAATTATTCTGTTTACCAACATAAAGAAGTTAGATATCCAGGAGGGAATTGAATATTCTTTTCTCAAAAAAGGATATGGAAGGTTTAATGAGGTTGAAAATTCCTTTGTTGAATATTCAAAGAACTTAAAGAGGTAAATATGATCTTCTTCTTCTCCTCCTCCTTGTCCTTTATTTCAGTTGAGTTGGCACCATATAAAGTAACTCAGATCCACTGAATTAAGAGCATTAATAATTGTAATTTGAACAAGTATTGTACCTCCATCTCGATCTGGTTTTTCACCCAGTTTCCCCAATCCTTTGAGCAAATGCTGAGATGGCCCCTTGTTTTGCTTCTGGACATAAATGTAACTTCATTATCTGTGCACATATAGAATTCAGTGGGAAATATAGTTATTCAAATTATCGTTCTCCATGTTGTTGTGGCAGGAAGTATTATTCCTTCATGAAAGACATAGTGACGGATAAGAACTCCAAACTATAGCCGATTTACCCTTGAAAATAGATTTAATTACTTTGAAGCAAATATTTTGTTAACAATCCTTTGCAAAAAATGCTCATTTCTTTCTGTATTCAAAATTCAACTAGTATATGGTTTAAGGTAGGGATCACAGAATTATGAAAATGTGCACAGAATTCATTTATCTTCGCAGCATGAGTTTTAAATTGTTTTTGAGGTAAAATAAATAAATAAGTAAGTAATTGCTTATATTAAATTTTCCCATGTTAATTTTCTAAAATTAGAACTTTATTTTTGCAAATAAAAATCTTATTTTTCTGGGATTAATATTTTTCTTGTACCTACTTATTAATTCCATTCATTAAACATTCACCACTGCAGATTTTCTAATCGACAATAAGTAATGTGCGAAATTAAGTTGCTTTATTATTTTGTGGTGTTACTGTATAACTGAAATTTGTTGAAAAATTAAATTTTCATACCTGTAATGAAAATTTGATTTTATTCTGTGTAATATGAAATATATTCTAATGAAATGGGTAATCATTGATTACAAAAGGTAATTACAAATGAAAAAGTATTTAAGTATTTAAAAATCATAAAGAAATATTTAGAATTGAACCTTTTATGATACATACCATTTTTATTAAGGTTTTTCATCTTTTAGAGATTTATTTGAAAGATATTCCCTTTAAATCATAATTCAATTGGCCCTTTAGAATGAGAAGAATTTTATTTTTATCAAATCTTCAGAATTTGTCTTGCAAACATGTTTGTGTGCAAATGTTATATCTTAGTATTCATACATTCACTACTTTTTTGTTTAATAAATAATTACAACTATGTAACATTCATAAAGTATAGAAAGAAAACACTGGAAAGGTAAATTATGCCTGTAATTTTCTTCCTTCAAAACACAAATGTCATTTGTTCTATCACTAAACGTTTTTATTCTCACATTTTTTCAAAGAATACAGGAGAGAAAGTCAGAGAAAAATGATTTAGGCGCATGCACCTAACACAAACTAGAATTCTCTATCACATACGACAATCAATGAGTATAACAAAGTTTGTTACAAATATCTAAATGATCATAATGGAACTGCCACCGCAGATATGCTACCTGATCATTTCTAACACATCAACAGATCTATCAGCAACAAAGACTTTAGAGTGGAAAAACATACATAGAAACAACAGCTGTACAATGTGTATATAAAAATATGGCTCAAGCCACAATAAAATAGTGCATTTAAGTTTGGTCAGCACATTTACAAATCCATATGTGGGCAACAACATTGCAGCATCTTCAACATTTCCTTTAGGAAAGTTAATGCAACGGTGCAATAGATGAAATCTTTTATTTTGCATACATTCATACATATCTACCATCTTGGATGTTTTCACCACTTAGCAACTGCAAATAATAAAATCTATATGTTCAAAACAAACTTCATATGTTCTCCATTAGCTTTTGGGAATATTTTCTACATGTTAGACTCATGCATCCAAGCTCATAAAAAAACAAGACCACAAATAATTTGTTATCATAAATGAAATATCAATAATTAAGATTGCTTATGGAAATTATATCCACACCAAACTCAACTACAACAGGGCATATTGTCATAGCTATGCTTTGCATAAAGAAATTTAAAATTTCAAATAAAAAATAAAAATAACAATATCAATGTCCCATATTTAACCTTCTATGAAACTATTAATCCTGCAAATAACTTCCACAGAATATAAAAAACAATAACTGCTTAGAAAGGAAACATAATAAAGTACTCACTTGGAACATACTACCAATAGCTGCAAATAAGTTCATATTTTCGTTGACACCAGTGGCAGATCTAGATACACTTCCTTTCAAACAAAATGCCTAGAAACACATCAGCAACCTCATGTGACTTAATGTCTGTTACGACATCTAACCGTTGAACGGAAATATAAATTAACATTTACTTTAATTCTCATAAATTCTCATAGATCCTTAAAAATCTAACTATAAATATTATTCTTAGAATAAAAGATATTTCCTCTACAAGAGAGAGCATTTGCCTCAATTATTCCCATCTGGATCTACCACTGGTTGAAACAAATGTCAATCGTAAACGTACAACTGCCTTTAATTCACAAAGCGCATTTTCTCAATCTACATTCATCATTTCATAAACAATAAATAATCACATGTACATGACAGTCCCAACAAACAATTCCAGAGGTTCAACTCTTCAAGAGCAAAAAAGTTCCAAAATGTTTGATAAATCAAAATGACAGATAAAATGGAAAGAAACAAAAAAACATTTCCATCTGACAGTTGTGATAGATACTATTCATATTTGACTAGTAAAGTAACACAAAAACAGTGATAAAAATCTGCAATGGAAACTTGCAACTATCAAAATAAAGCCTTTAAAATTAAACGACACTCACTGAAATGCAATAAAATGCTCAAATTTTAAAATTCTCCTTCACAGAAACAGAACTTTATAAGTTTATATTATGAGTATCTGATCACAAGTTCAGAGACAAACTGTACACCTCCTCTTGCAAGTAATCTTACAGCCACATGATAAAAACAAATGAACATAAAATAATCTTTCAACATTTCTATTAAGGCAAAGTACCTCCCTTTTCTAGAGTTCCCTGTTTCATCACTATAAATTACTTTATGCCTCCATGTCATATTGGATTTCATCCTTTTGGTAGTTTAGGCGGTGCCTGGTTTCGTCAGATGACATAGGATGAACTGCATTCTCCAACACAATGGAAATCTTCAAAGCAGAGACATTCCTAAAAGATTCACATCAACAAATAAAAATTGCACATTACTCACAAGAACAATAATCAGTTTGCCTTTCATGAGCATTTTCATGAGAGACAAGAATATTCACACATTCCTGCATTACAGAAAAAAAACATTGTAAATTTTCACATCAGTTCATTGTTGATTTCCAGTAAAATGACAATGAATCATATGTGAATTAGACCATAGACAACCATGTTGTTTGTAATATTTCAATAAAGCCGATACTTTTGGTTTTTATATAAATCACACGCATTATTACTTATGATAGTAAACATCGAAATGTCCATTTCTTGTCGATTTGGGATTGCCTTGTGGCAATAAATTCTGAACAATTAATATCCAATTATCAATATGTGTAAAATAGTCCACAATGCTAGAGGAACTTACCATGTTTCATGCAGAGATCAGCAAACAGATTTGTTTCCAATCCCAGTGAAGCCAGTCACAGGGAGAAGAATTTGAGGAAGGCATGAGGTGGAATTGGAACATGTAAAGAATTTTTATCTACATTTTCAAGTTTCTCTTGAAATTCCGGATCTTGGTCTGCAATGCAAGGATGTCCAATAGATTTCCAAAAGAGGCAGCGGCAATTTCGACACAGCTGGATCATTTCTGCATATTCTTCTCGAAGACCAAAAGATCTGCCAATTAATATATCCATTAGTATTCAACATTATTGAACAATAGCAAAGAAGTTTCTTACAAAAATATAAGTATTTAAACAGCATTTTACAAAAATGTAAAGATAAGTTTAAAATTTACAACAATATTTTTTGTTCAGCAAATAAATAAATCCGAAAACATATCCTTTTAAAAAATTAAAAAAATATTACACTTCATTCTTAAATAAATTTAGCAGATAACAAAAAGATTTTTTTTTTATACTTCAGTAAATTCCATACCCCATACATGTAAAAGTAATTGCCATGTTAAACTGATTTATTACATTGCATAATTCCAAATGTCAATTTTGAATTTTCAATAATATAAAAGTTAGTAAGTGAATATTTCTTAGGCACAGACAGAAATATTGGAGCTAATGACCACTTACTTCCTGAGTTTGTGGTAAGCAGTCTGCCAGTCACGAGGACGACCCTCCATTTGCTCCCTCTCCATTATGAAAGTGATTTGCTGAGGAGAGAAATGGAACTGGCATAGTTCTCTCCAAATGCGCTGCTCATCCACAAGGCGCTGCATCACACTATAGGCCTTCCCACTGTTCTCCAAGTCCTTGTGGTCAGCAAGACGTAGGAGGACTTCACGTACACATTCCTCTGGAAGGTTTTGTAGCTTTGGGAACACATCATCACCAGGCTACAACACAGTAAGGAACATACAATTCTTACCAATACTAATGCATTTTGTAATAAGAAATAAAAGTTTCTCCCTTCATTTAGTACCAAAACCAAAGAATTTTCTTTGAATGTATTTAAACAGAAGTAAATTTTACTTCAACGTGTATTCTACAATGTCTTTACAATATTGAGAATAAATTAAAAAAAAAATTAAAAAAATATAAAAAAGAACAATATTGAAAAATAATATTGACATAAAAAAGTTGAAAATTAAGTATTCACATTTTTTCTGAGTACTTCTTCATGAATATCACTAAATATTTAAATCAAGGAAATTTTGTTTCTTTAAGTTTAGGTTAACTGATTGTTATGAATAATTATTACAATTCTGTGTCTGAAAGATTTTCAACATAAATGATTATTGGATTTCTTTGATTAATGAATATTAGGTAACTTTTAAGCATAAATTATTATTTTATTAAAACAAGAAAAATATACTACCTCTCTAATCTGGATACGATTAGCAATGGACAGAATTCTGTTGATTGTGCGCAAATGTTTCTCCCAGAGAAGAGTACTACCTAAAGGTCTCCCCCAGCAAGCACAATTTATCATAGCTTGTAACTGATGCAATAATTTGTTTAACATGTGGATATTTTGCTGGCTTGCAGATACTGGAACATGAAAGTAAATTTTCTGATTCACAATAAAATTTGCTCTTCTTAAATGAACTCCAAAATTATTTCTTTATGAAATAATCAATGATACTACAGAAATACATCAAATAATTAGGTAAAAGTATTTTGTTTCTACCTTGATATGCGACTTCCTCCAACATGTTGAATAAAACTTTCTGGGCACAACCTGATAACATTGTCATTTTCTGAGAGATAAGCAGATCCAATAATTTGCAAATATAGTTGAATCTTCGAACATCATGTACAGCATTCCTGAAGTCCAACCTTTTAAAAGCATCACTTAGCCCATTGAAACCTGCAATCTATAAAGCAAAAATGAATTATTTATAATTTTTGAAAGCACAAAACTACTGAGCTTGATTTTGATTCGCCTACAGAATTAAATAAAAATATATTTAATCTTCCTTCGTTGACACTTACCTCTCGGGTACATTTGATAGTGATATGGCAATGTGGCTGAACCGTCCCATCTGAAAAAAGAAGATAAAATATGTATAAATTAAAGGGGTTTAATTTTAATTTTAGAAGGATAGAAATTACAACATAAATAGTTTTTCTGCCAATCAGTAGATTCTTACAGGACTCACATTTCAAATACAATCATTGACAAATGTTTGAAACTCAAATAATTTCAATTTACTAGTTTCAATTTTTATTATCTCTCCACTGATTACACATTACAGAGAAAGTTATGTAATGCTGCACGAAAAACTGGCGAAGTTTTGGCAGAAAAACTATCACATCATTTAACAAAGATGGTCATCAAAGGTATTCTATTTGAGCGGAACTTCTTTAGAAATTTATAGATACAATTTCCACTTTCATTTTTACTGGTGATAGATTTTATAAAACTTTAGTTAACCCATTTTAGCCATTTTGGGTATGATACATCTTATTAAAATGCTTGGATTCTGTATAGCAAAGCAGTAATGAATATAAACAAACTAGTGGTACTTAAACAGCACGTACTTTCTCGCCCGTACTTTCTGGCAAAATTTCGCGAAAAGTACTCAAATTTTCGAAAAATTGTACATGACCTTTTTTCTTATCTTTAAGGAACAGATTTTATCAAGGGCAAAAGTTCCTATCATTATAAATGTAGTTGTAGGAAGACGCCAAACAATTTTTGAATTTTTTCGCAATTTTCAAAAAAATCAGTTTTCAACGAAAATGAGACTTGCTTAAACGTCCTTCACGCTATCCAGCAATAAAATTTAATAAAAAAACAATGGATCCATTTTTTTTATTTTGAAAATCTTGCAGCGACTTCTTGAAAAGTACCCCCAGAAAATTAAAATATCGGGCTCAAATTCAAATTCAATTCGTCGAAGGACCAACATCAACGAGATCGATTGACGAATATCAATTTTGTAGAAAATGGCTGAACGGTTTAGCCGCTAGCGTTGTGGACGGACGGGCATCATTCGATTTTTCGGTATCAAGGACCAACAAAACTTGGATTCTGGGTACACCAATGGGTTAGAGATTGTTTCTTCTAAATTTAACAACTGGATTTATCCACTTTTTCGTTGCCAGGGCCCTGTAATAAGAGGTTTTCTGCCGAAAATTGCCGTTTTGTTGTGTACACTACTTAACTTTCGTTCTATTGCGTAAGCAGTAGCGAGAAAGTAATATTTTTATTTTTTGCTTCCCGTAATTCCCAATGTTGCGAGGGTTACGTTTCGGCCTACTTCCTGTGTCCTTCTTCAGGGCTGAGGAGCCAAAACGGCAGCATAATGGCCTAGACACGACACCGATTGGGCAGCCCAGAGAATAACGATAAGAATTAAGAATTATATTTATGTTTCTGTTACTGGTCACAAAATTACTGCAGCAATGGATGTTTTAGTTTATTCTCCTCAAACGTATACTGGCTTCTTTTTAAATTTGCCACACCACACAAAACTAACTAGTTGACTGAAATAAGTTATATCCGTTAGTTTATATTTTAATTATTATGCGGTACAACAGTATAACTAAAATTCTTAAAGGGCCATCAAAGTTTGGTGAGTACCGGCTGCGAGAGGAGGGCTGGCTGAGGAGTGCAAACTCCTTTAAACATGGCTGGGAGTAGGGGCGCCTGCTAGACGGAGGCGCGCGACCGCTGGAGCACTGGCCGTGCGCCAAGAGGTCCTTGCTTGCACCGCTTCACTCCTTTAGTCCAGAGCCCTTCGTTTCGTTCAATGATGTGCTTTTGTGGATTCCTCTGGCTGGGTGTTTTGCAGAAAATATGGTTTGTTGTCCGACAGCTCGATTAGTGAATGAGCTTGAGGTCATTCTGACCTAGAGATGTCTCAGTCGGGGAGTCTCAACAATAGATAACGAGTAACTAAAAGCTCTTTGGAAACCAGTAAAATCATTACTTTTAAATCAAACATTTTGAAAAAACAGAAAATACGAAGATACAGAAAAGTTACTCAAGAGTCTCTATTGAAAGGCATAGAGCAGTAACACGAAAAGGCACACCAGCCTCAGGAAGACACTCACTAGTCGTAAATGCTTAATATCTCAATTTTGGTCGAAGTTTTACAAACATATGAACAAGATTTACACTAACAAAGCTAATCTTTTTACCAAAATCGAGATATTGACATTTAAAATTAGCATGGAGACTTTCTATGGCTGGTGTGCCTGATCTTGTTACTACACCAAAACCTTCGATTAGTGCAGTATTCATTATTGCAATGTTGAAGTGCAACCGATCCTGCCCTCCAGGGAAGAGCGGAGTGCTTGAAACGTGACTTGCGCCAGCCCCACCTGCCGCTCGCCCGGAGCGTCCCGCCCGCTTGACATTCGCGATGATAATAGCGCGGATATGAGCGTGCGTCGGCCCGCCTCGAACCCGTTACCCCAGGCCGCGCCGCCCGAGGTCGCCGCCGCGGCCCCGCTTTCACTCGCGCGCGTGCTGCAGCGCCTGCCTCCGGATCGCTGCTGGCTGGCCCGGCCGCGACGCGACGCGACGCGACGCGACGCGACGCGCTCAGGCCTCGCCCACGCCGCCCGACGACGCTGGCTCACATTTTGTCATCAGTTTTCGCAGGCACGGAAAATGGATGGAAAAGGCACGTTCATGTCTACGCGCTTATTCGTAACTGGATGGAGCGTATTACACGGTCATGTCGTTCTCCGCATGCAATCGTGATGAAAATAGTTCCTCTGAACACCGCAAAAAGGCGTTGAAGATCAATGAGTTGAACACTGTAGTAACTGTAGTAACGATTAAGTTCGGTTGTATTAGGACTGAGCACGGTTCGAGACATCAGAATACAGTACATATTTTATTTCTCATTACATAATCACTTCACATTAAAATTCAACACATCAGAACGCTCTCGAAACTTTACAAAAGGAACAAATCGTACAATGTGCACAGCGAACCAAAGAAAGTTCCGAAAAGTGACACCAGCAGCGCGGTAGTCAAACTGGATGAAATCTGTACCGAAAAATGAAGCATGTTTGTTTGTTTGTTTGTTGTTGTTGTTTTTTTTCCGTACAGTTTACATCCATTCGGGTCTGTCACGTTTTTGTACCAACGAAAAATGATCATGTAAAACAGGCTTTGGGTGGCGGTCACACTGGAGCCGATTTTAACCGATATTTCGGCTGGTCGACGACGAGCAGAGAAAACCAAAGGAAACAGATCTTCGTCCAACTGCCGATGTTTTCGGACGCCGTCGGATGGGGTCGTGCGGGTCCACTATGGCCATTTCTGTTTACCATTACGTGACTGAACGAATCCCGAACGTTGGACAAAAAACGGCCCACCGAAATATCGGCGAAAATCGGCTCCACAGCGGCTCCCCCTTAAATCTGGGGCATACACGCAAGACAAATCACACCAATCCCTTTTTCGACATTAAATGTGACAATTTTGACAAAATAACAAATTTTGTCGAAATAAACCTGTAAGATTTTTGTGTATCAGAAAAGTGCGCCGCCGATAGTTTTGTATTGATGGGTATGTTATGCATTTTTACAGTGACATAAAAAATAAACTCTTATTTTAAAATCCCTATTTTATTAGATTATACATTGTAAGAATATTTTTGTGTGACGTTACTTTTGAAGGATATATTTTTGTATTTTATCTGCACAATTTTTGTTGACAGTTTTAACAGGATTATTTTTGTAACTATTTTCTAAGATGTTACATCTTGCTTTATGATATCATACTTTCTTACATGATCTGTGATTGTACGAAAGAACATTTGTAGAAAGTTGTTTTTTAGATGAAGAACTGACAATACTTGTCGTAAACTCTATTTAAAAAAAATGAGGAAGATTTTCTGCACACCGCCAAGAATATGAATTATAATGTGATTCCATTATAACGTCAAGTATAAAAGTCCTTGATTTGGTGCTCACGTGGGAGGTAATAAAAATAATCATATTGAGAAAACAAGTTCCCGTAAATCTGACGATAAATTAAAGAGAATATGTACGAAGAAAGTAGCGGAAGAATTCATTTCGTTTTGTAATTATTGAGAAAAGTTAAAATATATCGAAGGTCAGTGTAAATCAGATAATAACCACTTACAAAACTGTTGAAACAACTGTGGAACTTGAGAACGAAGTAGGAGAAAGAAGGAAGTGAGCTGTCAAGGACGCGTTCGTTTGTTCTGCGCAACTGTGAATGGAGACATTTGAAAGCGTTCGTCGTGCAGAATGGTACAAAGAGGTCACAGCGAGTGCTTTGGGGAATGAACTTACAGATCAAACAATATGTGACATAATGGAACATTCAATAGACGTACTTGAACTACCCCAAAGTTCCGTAATTGATATGACATCCGTGCGAAAAGCTCTGCCTTACGACCAGAGGCGTATCTAGGTATTCAGGCGCCTATGGCAAGCATATAATTTGCGCCCCTGTCAGGATAGTTCAAATTAGGGTTATTGCTATTTGTTTTAGCGGGTATACTCTAAATAGCACCCTTTGTGAGTGGCGCCCATGGCACGTGCCATGTCTGCCATACCGTAGATACGCCTCTGCTTACGACTCTTTCCTGTTTCTCTTTGCCCTTACTTTTCTTCCATATTTTCGAGCCGATTACATAAACATAGGCGCGCGCGCGCGCGCGCACGCACGCACGCACACACACACAAACACAAAGAGTTGTTAGACCCAAAACCTCGACATGTTTCTCTATGTATGTCGACGCGCTGAATCGGAATCTGAAGTCAGAATTGCGCCCTCAATTTTTTTAAATCGCTAAAAAATTTCCAGAAATTGTAAATATTGTAAATTTCACAGTGGTTTTTTACGATTAAAAAAAATGTGGCGCAATTCTGGCTTCGGATTCGTATTCAGCGCGTCGACATGCATCGAGAATCATGTGCCAAGTCTTGGGTCTGACGTTTGGCTTCTGTAGAGTATAATGCTACAAGACACCAAAAACCCGTGTTCACATGTATTTTTCGCGATTAAAAACCAAACTGGAGGGTGGTGGCGCAATTGTGGCTTCAGATTCGGATTCAGCGCGTCGACACGCTTAGAAGAACATGTGTAAAGTCTTTGGGTCTGACAACTTCTTTTGTGAGGGCCTGTGTTGTCATTCGCGATGAGGCGAGTTACGCCTACTCAAAAGGACTAAAAAAATGTTGGGGCTGGTGTCCGATCGATCTTAAGATTTGGTCCGCGTTTCGAAATAAATCAAAGAATTGGGCGCTGAAAATCATCTTCCTAATATTCTTAGAATCTGCAGAAAATTTTAATGAGAAAATAGTTGTTATTTTCACTAAAAACGAATGTGTCATTATGTTACAGCTAAGTATAGTATCCGTAGTTATTCTGGAAGAAATACGAGAGGATAGGGGATGAACTAATTGAACAAATAACCTCTTTATTTCAGCTCCACAAGACATTCTCTAGAAATCATAAAAAGATATGAAGCAGGAAGAAAAAGGGAGAAGGGAAAGCAATATTTTTCATTGAAGTTTCATGTTCTTATTCCTTTAAAACCTTCAGTACAAAGAGCCCTCATACTGTTCCAGAAGCCAAGTTGGAGTGGAGAGTGGGGTCCTCGGCGGCCGACAGATTTTCAGGGAAAGTAACAAGAGAGATAAGTACAGTAAATAATCGTAGATATACTGCCCACAACCGTTGAGTGTAGTTCTTTGTTTTACCCTCTCGTATTTTCCGGGATTTATTGAAATTTATTGATTTATCTAGTATTGTTTATTTATTTTTATTAAATCTTTAATAATAATTGTTGTCATTATTATGTATAAACGTACGCAATGAGTAGCAAGAGCCCCAAGAACGGGGGCCGTGGGCCGTCCTCGAGGCATTTCCGGTAGTGTGCTGCTGGTCGCGTGCCGCGGCCGCGGCCGCAGTCTCGCGGCGAGTGACTCACGCGCTGGGAAGAGCCCCGGCCCCGGCACTGCCTCGCGCCGGCGGCGGCGGCGGCGGCCACGCGCACCATTCCGATCTTCCACGCTCTTTTGCATCACGGGCCCTCTCACTCAACGCTCCATCCACTCCAAGAGGAAAATAATCCAAGCTAATCTTTTTTACAGGAAATCAAGTCTATGTCATCCACGGGGAATGTTTTTGATTGGTATGTTAAGTGATTTTACACAAAAGTGAGAAACAAATCTTTCAAGAATGTTCTTTCGTTTCTTTACTTATTCGGCAAATTTTTATTTACGATTACTGTAACGGATTCTGTAAGGAAGTTATCAAAATACAAGAAGCAACTATAACAACGTTAATACGAACTTCATTTAAACATTCTCGATGACCGATAATCCGCTTAATTTATTTTTCTTGTAACAGAAAACAAAATACAAATGGAACACTTTCTGATATGGACGATTCCATTACCCTAAGAAAATAAAGTTGTTTGCATTGTCGCGTTCTGCTCAAGAAAATAAAATACTGGAAAGAGGGAAAACAAAAATTAACTGAACAAAAACCTAAAGGAAGGGTGGAATCAACTACTGTCAAGAACCAGAGACAAAGAACTACACGTTCGAGACCATGAAGCACCGACAGAGTTGGCGCTGTGATTCTCGTCACCGTTCCGACTTGATTAGTGCCTTCACCGCGAGACCGCGGCGCCAGCTCTCTCCGCGCCGCTCCCTCTCCAGTGGCGTGCCCGCCCGCTCGCGTCTAACCCGCGGCGGCAGGGTCAAGGCCTGCGCTCCTATCGCGGAACACACTGGCATCCTTGGCTGCGTATTTGGCGGGCGAAGGCCGCCGAGGCTGATACACTGGCCGCTCCGCCGCCGCCGCCGCCACCACCACCGTCGCAGTCGCCCCGGCACGCCGGCGGCGGCGGCAGTGGGGCGTTTTATATAACGCCGCCGCCGCACCTTCTGCCGCTTTGAGGGCTGGGTCCCAATGGCGTTGTTGACGATGGCGGTGACGGTTTGCGGCGGCGGTGGCAGTGGCGGCGGCGGCGGTGGCGGTGGCGGCGGTAGCAGTGGCGACGGTGGCGACAGTGGCGTCGGCGGTAGCGGTGGCACCGGTGGCGGTGGTAGCAGCAGCGACAGTGGTGGCGGTGGCGGCGGCGGCGATGGGGGTGACGGCGGTGACGGCTGTGACGGCAGGAATAGATGCCTGTGATGGCAGTGGTGGTGATGGAGGAAGTGACGGAGGCGGAGGCAGTGTGAAGGCAGGGATGGGGGCGGCGCCGCGCCCAGCACCTGCGTTCGGAAGGTTGCCTTCTCGCGACCCATGTCCTTCCTTTGTTCCTCACAAGTTGTTTTGCGGCTGGACATGCTGTGGACCAATCACAGGAGCTTTGCTGCCTCTCAGATCTCAATCTCTCAGCTTCTCAAACGTACATCGATGTATGCTGACGTTTCATTCCTGAACTTTCGAAAACTAACACAATTCATGATTATATACTTTTAAACGTATACACAAGAAACGCATATTCAAAAGAGCTAATCAATTCCTAAGTGTGATAACGAAAAAGTCCAATTCAAAAGTATGGCATCAAATGATAGCACTCGATAAATAATGGTTAACAAATGTCGAAACGAGTAAAAAATAAGTTATAAGATTATAAATATTATAAATGTAAGTTATATGTTAATCTATTTATGCATGCTAAATACATAATACATTAATCGAGAATAAACATGAACATTTTCATATTACTTTAAACTAGTGGAGCTTCAGCAGGATACACTTTCTCGTTTTATTTATAACTTTTGCAGTTTTCGAAAAATCAGAGATTTCAACGAAAACGAGACCTGTGCCATTCTTTTAAGCGTTCTTTATGCTATCCGAGGACAAAGTTTAATTATAAAAATGGAGTCTTTTTGAGAAAATTTTGAAAATGTTGAGGCTTTATGTCAAATACCTCCGAAAATCAAAATATCCAATTCCAACTCACAGGACTTGAAGTTCGTTCAGATCGATCAGAGAATATCAATTTTGGAGAAAATCGTCTGAACAGTGTAGGCATCGACCCCAGACAGACAGACACACAGACTTTTTCCATCAATCGACTTTTCGGTATAAAAGACCCACAAAACGTGGATTCTGTCTGCACGTGTTAGAGGAAGTAAGTTACCAGAGCCGGATAATAAGTTTTTCTGTCAAAAAATTGCCATTATCCGCCGCACGATTGCATTTTTTCTTTATTACGTACATAATAAGGCGGGAAAATAATAATTTGCTTATGTTCCACTGAAATGAATTGATAAGTGAAGAAACGTTGGTTTGAAATGTCACACACTTATATTCAGGACATCATCAACATAAATAACATAGTTATGATTTGGAAACAAAAAGTCAGAGCATTACAATAATTTGCGATAAGTTTCTTGATCCAAGTCAAAGAAAATCGGATACCTTACCCTCCCCGGTCCGGAGCTTACTTAGTAGGCGATAGTACATCCTCTGCACAAGTCTCTGAAGTACGTCACTAGTCGTTCAGGACGACTTCTCAATGAGGAAAGATTACCGATCACGGTCAGCGTTGCAGAGCTGCAATGATAGCTCGGAGTAAACAACTTGTGTATTCGAAAACAGTAGATTGGTTCCACTATTATTTCTGTAGAAAAAGATTTCTGTTGATCTTTGTTTGGTTCCTCCATACGAAATAGAAATTACTTTCAGATTCTAAATTTAAAAACGGATCAACGTGATAAAAAATTTTGGCATTCATAATGCAACGATTTAAATTCGTAATATGATGTTCGTCGACGAAAAATGGCGTAAAACCAGAAAAAAGCAATAAAATTTCAAATGTACGGCCTCTTATGAGAGATACGAATGTATATTAGTTACACCAATCACTTTCAAAATTGCATTTACGAACGTACAGCGCAATTTTCTTTTTGGTAATAAAAAGTCAATGAAGTGGCAATTAAGCTCATACGTGTCGCAACTGATGACCTTCAAGAACCGGCCTCTGTCACCCACCGAATATCGAGTATACAAGTTACTCATCGGAAAGAAAATGGGTCTTCTGAAGGAAAAATAAAATAAGAGGCAGTCTAAAGACAGCAGAAATTTACGATCAAAGAGAAATTAACGTGATGCTCTTTCATGAAATTATATCCTATTGTGATCTAAACCATTTATCGAAAAATAACGACTCTGAGATTTAGAGTCAATGGCAAGTTAAAAGTACAGCGAGGTTATAATACGGCAGCAGTAAATGTGACACCAGATTAATTTTTCAAATTATTTCTTCTTGCTCAGCAATCATGGTTTTATGAGGTTTGAACTTAGAGTATTTATTGGGAATACTTAGCAATGAAGGGAAATCTGCAATGAACATTTTTCGTCAACTCATTTTCATTTACAACTGTTTTTTCGTCAACCCAAAAGTGATAATAGTAAATCGAAGATTGACAATTATTAATTTATCAGATATTAAGTGGTCTGGATTTGACTTTGGAGGAAGCGGGACGAATGTTAATGCTTATTTTTTTTCCCTAAAATGAAGATATGCAAACAATGGAATAAATGAAGTGCAGAAAGGGGGATTGAAATCACAAGACTGAAAACAATGAAATGGTGTGATGCGGTCGTTGGCGGCGGAAGTACAAGTATGACAATGGTGTGGGAGGTTCAGAATGTCTAAGAGCTGGCTGCGGAATCTGTGATGGCAAATGCAGCAACTCATGGATATCTGCGCCAGCACTGGCGGTGAAGCGACGGCAGCGGCGGCGGCGGCGGCGGCGAAGGTGGAGAAGGCCGTTTTGCGCATATAAGGAATCAATAATCGCGGCCCAAAAAGCGGCATGGTCGCGCCCGGCCTTCGAATAATAATTGCGCCGCGGGGAACCGAAAGATAAATCAAGCAGGCAATGGGTCGCACTGCTTTCTCTCGAGTATCTTTTCGAGTGAGGGCCGGCCCGGCGGCGCCGCCTGTGTGGATGCGGGCGTGGATGCTGGACGCGGCGGCGGCGGCGCTTGCGTGCGTATCTGCGGTGGACGAAAACGTAGTGGAGGGGGCGGGGCGGTAGGCGAGGGGACAAGGGAAACGGCCAAGGAAGCGGGAAAGGTGCCAACGCTGCGGTTGAGTACGAGGCGAAGGGTTGGTACAGACGCTGCTTGTGACAGCGATGCGGGTTTTATATCATCTTGTTTTTCCTGGTGCGAAGCATTTGTACGTCACATGTTAGTCAAGCTTCTCGATGCTTTTATGGAAGTATGATCCATACATTTATACTTATACTTTGCATTTGTAGAAAAACAGTAAGTATGAAGGTTTCTTTAAACTTGTCGAGAAGCGTAAGTCGTAGCTATAAATTTTTGCCTTCTGCACAAATTCATGCTCATTTAGATAATTCAATAGACGAAGAATGGAAAATGTGACTTTTACCTGCTACCAAGCCATCTGCAGAGGCAACAGAAATACTAAACCAAATTTGTTCCCGGCTTCCGAAATCATCAACATTTTGACCTTCAAAATTAAATTCGAAGACTATCTTTACAACGGTATTATAAATCATAGCCCTAATTGCATCTATAGAATGATTAATTAGAAAAGATAAAATAATCAGAGTTAAAAACAAAATGAGTTTCCCAAACTTATCTTATCATGTATTATATTCAATATTACTCAAAATTGCTAAGCTTTGTTTCCAACTACATTCTTCGCTTTCATTAAAATGGAAAACAAAGAAAATCCACAAAAGGCAACCTTCATACACATAACAGGACAAGTAGATTGATGGAAAATAATTCTGCAACGACATTAACCGTTCAACATTTGTCGCAGTGCAAGAAGCAAAACTGAGTTTGTGTTTTTGTGAATATATGTTCATCCTTCCTATCAATCAAACAGATATAGGTAGATTAATGTAAGTTTTATCTAATCGCTCTGGTGTTGTGAGACTTTATGATCAACTACGTTAGGCATAGTGCGCAATTTTGTTAACAGGTGAACAAAGGAATGAATAATGAGAAATGCGTTGTATACTTCAAGTCGGTAACGTATCAATGTCTTTTGTTTTAGTTATTTATAAATGAATAAATAAAACCTTTCTACAATTAGGTATCCAGACTATTGCAAAATATAAAACTTTCTTCGAAATAAACGAAATATTATGGCAGATATTTTTTTAAATTTTATTGAACTCTGAATGGAGTTATTTCAACGTGAAACGCACAATGTGAACAAATGGTTTGGGTAGAAATTAAATGATTCACAAGTTCATCCAACTATTAACATAATCTCATTCAAAAGTACAACGAAAGTACAATGAGAGATGTACAATGAGAATTCCAATGAAAAAAATGCTAGAAGGCAACTTCCAATAGACCTGGAATACAGGGAAAGTTATATAAAATTGCAAGGAAAAGAACCAATATTTCGACAAAATAACCTTTTTATGGGTCCTTGATACTGGAAATCTATTCTCAAAACGCCTTTCTGCCTGAACAACACTAACGCCTAAGACCACACACAGAATTTTCACCAAAATGATATTGCCGATTAATGTTGCGGTCCAATGAATTGAATCGGACAAAGTAATGGAATATAGAAAAGCGAAGAAAAGCAAAAAAAGCTCATGTCCAATTTCCTCTAAAACTTCCAAAATGTGGAAAATTGCTAAAGTTAAACGTGTTTCGAAGCCTTCCTAAAATTGCATTATTGGAGGTAGATATATTTCTCTTAATGATATATATTTTTCCGCATTAGATCTTTAAATTGTCATGTACCCTTTTTGGAAAATGTTAGTAATTTTCGCATAATTTTGAGTCCAATTGTGAGAATGTTTTTTTAAATCCGCACACAAGATTTTCTCAAAAACTGCTTCTTTTTTGCTTGACTAATATTATAAGATTACGGAACCGTTACAAATAATACAAGTAGCAAATAATAAAGTATATGCTGTTGTAGCAACCATAATTTAACTGTTTCTGTGAAAATTAAGTTTTAAACGAAACAGCTTTAAGCGCGAATATTTTTTATAGTTTCTGTTTTTCGTGTTTTTTCTACGCTTCTTCGAAGAGATTATATTATCGTATGAATACGTTTTGATAAACAATAATTGATATTTAACTATTTAATGTTCTCAAAGGCGGAAAAATGGCATATGACTCATGACGGAATACTAGCAATAAAATTCTATGAACGATCACGCTTGGAATTGCGTTTCACTAAAGTATTCTTTCTTACAAAACGTCTCGTAGCCGTAAGTAAATATGTTAGTTAATCCAGGAGTGAGCGAACAGCAGTGGTGTCGTAGACAATAGAAGCGCAAGCAGGGCAGCGCACGTTGCTCGGGAGCGAGCGCCGCGGCGTTGGCGAAGGGGCGTCCGGGGGGAGGGGGCAACGGAGGGGGCACAGCAACGCGGAAAGAACACAACGCCGCTGCACGGCGGGCGAACGAGCAAAAATGAGCAGCGGCGGCGGCAGCAGGAGCGGAGTCGCCGGCTGGCGCGAGGGCCACAACGGGAGCAGCGGTGGCAGCGGCGGTGGCGGTGGGGCGATGGTGGCGGGGGCGGGGGCAGGTGCGAGGGCGGTGGCGAGGGCGGGAGTGGGGGCGGGGCCGTGGCGAGGGCGGGAGCGGGGGCGGGACCGTGGCGAGGGCGGGAGCGGGGGCGGGGCCGTGGCGAGGGCGGGAGCGGGGGCGGGGGCGGGGCGAGGGCGGGAGCGGGGCCGGGGGCGGGGCGAGGGCGGGAGCGGGGGCGGGGGCGGTGTCGTGGCGAGGGCGGGAGCGGGGGCGGGGCCGTGGCGAGGGCGGGGGCAGGGCGAGGGCGGGAGCGGGGGCGGGGGCGGTGTCGTGGCGAGGGCGGGAGCGGGGCGGGGCCGTGCCGAGGGCGGGAGCGAGGGCGGGGCCGTGGCGAGGGCGGGAGCGGGGCCGTGGCGAGGGCGGGAGCGAGGGCGGGGCCGTGGCGAGGGCGGGAGCGGGGGCGGGACCGTGGCGAGGGCGGGAGCGGGGGCGGGGCCGTGGCGAGGGCGGGAGCGGGGGCGGGGCGAGGGCGGGAGCGGGGCCGGGGGCGGGGCGAGGGCGGGAGCGGGGGCGGGGGCGGTGTCGTGGCGAGGGCGGGAGCGGGGGCGGGGGCGGTGTCGTGGCGAGGGCGGGAGCGGGGGCGGGGGCCGTGCCGAGGGCGGGAGCGAGGGCGGGGCCGTGGCGAGGGCGGGAGCGGGGCCGTGGCGAGGGCGGGAGCGAGGGCGGGAGCGAGGGCGGGAGCGAGGGCGGGACCGTGGCGAGGGCGGGAGCGGGGGCGGGGGCGGGGCCGTGGCGTGGGCGGGAGCGGGGGCGGGGGCGGGGCGAGGGCGGGAGCGGGGGCGGGGGCGGTGTCGTGGCGAGGGCGGGAGCGGGGGCGGGGCCGTGGCGAGGGCGGGAGCGGGGGCGGGGCCGTGGCGAGGGCGGGGGTGGGAGCAGGAAAAAGAGTGGGGGCGGGGGCGAGAGCGGGGGCGGGGGACTAGAGACTAGTGAAGAGGGACGGGAGACGGAAAGAGGGGGCGGTTGCTTGCGCTCGTGCAAAACGCGCGCTTTCGCACAGCACCGAAGCACAACAGCCCCCACTCAACGCCGAGAGCGCCCTTTGTTCTGGGCCAGCAGCCGCGATCTGCCAGATCCATCACACTGCAGATGTAGGTTACGCGTTCCGTAATTTTCCCATGGTAAGTCAAGAAATATTGTATGCACATTCATAACTCGACGATGCGGAAACGCTACACGCGACTGGAAGTTCAGTGTAATGCATCAGTACCATTGTTGCAAAATCCAGTTTATATTAAAATTTGACAAAATTCCAGTTGCGTTGTAGAGGTGCCAACCGAAAGAATAAGGACACCTCTCTGCATCACATTTTTTAAGGTGTTCCAATACATTTGTTTAGTATTGTTATCTTTGTGCCTAATTAAATTAAGCCCAAAAAGTGACACTTTCCATAAAACAACTGATTGCTAATTAAAAGAACGAGATCTGAGAGATTTTTTTATCGGCAAACTGACAAGAATATCAATTTTTGGTGTTTAAGAAATGCTCAGTAAAAAAATTATTAAACTTATATCAACCAATTGTGGTTTATAAAATGTATCTACTTAATGCTCGTATTCGACTTGGTCATACCAACTATCATCCATTTTTGAATCGTTACATACACTTTTACGCCCCATTTGCAAGAGTACAAAAGTAACTTGACAAAATGCATACAACTGATCTCAACAGAAAACAAACAAAACACGATCAATATGCATATTGTAATACTTTCAAGGTGTTATCAACATACCCACAACAATTCCAAAGAGTAAGGTCACCAATTGGAGTGAATTTTGAATTTCTACCGATTCTCTTGTAAAATGTTTTATTTATCCTTTTTTTTTTAAATTGAAAAGATTACGAGCTTAATAAATTCTTCAATATTTTTGTGTCAGCAAAAAGTTTTATAGTCGAATATCGCGATAAAACAAAATTTCTCAGAACTCTTTCATTCTTTTAGTAAGCAATCTGTTGTTTTATGGAAAGGTGGCACATTTTGGGCTCAATTTAATAAGGCATAAAGATAACAACACTAAACAAATGTATAGGAACACCTTAAAGAAATGTGATGGTGAGGGGTGTCCTTATTCATTTGGTTGGCACTGTACATAATACATATGTTATTACTTCAACGTACATTTAAGTATTAACATGTATTATGCTTACTGAGCTATTTTGAGACGCTTACTGAGCTATTTTGAGGCTTTGGAAGTATTTGACTGTCGGGTGCTTCGTGCAGTAATCGGATAACCTGCGTGTGTCCGTTACACCTCACTCGGCTTACTATACACAGGAACAAGATTTTTCCGCATTTTCGTCATCAAGGCCCGGTAATAAGAGTTTTTTTCCGACAAAAAATAGCCGTTTTCCTCCGCAGCATTACAATTCTTTCTCTAAACTTCGCAAGCAGTACGCGAGAAAGTAAAAATGTATATCAAAATTCCTTCTGAAGATGCCACCATAAGCTAGTAATGCGTTTTTAAAATTCAGATTTCCCACAAATACATAAAATGTTTAATTTTAAAATCTGAATTGAGCATTACAATTAAATTAGTTCAGTTAGTATAACACCATTAATAGGAAATTTTTGAAATACTATTTAATTTTGAAATTATTAGTTAGTTCATGGATGATTAATCTTGTTGAAGACATCATTAGTATGTTTCATTTACGCCTTTCTTTCTTTCTTTTTATTCTCACTATATTTTTTTCTTCAAATAAATGCCATTCCTTCACTGGGCACTAATCGTATTATAACCAGTTCTCTTTTGTTCCCTTCTGAACGAGCGTTATTTTCTACGCCGTGCTTGTGATCCCAATCTGTTCAATTCTCGAGGTATGAATGGTGGTCTCGAGCACAAGGGATCCGGGGGCTCACCCACGCAGCGTCGCGCCGTCGCACGCGCACGTGGCAGGGAGCCGTCGCATGTTGTCGAGGGCGGCGCCCACTGCACCATTCCACGGCGCTCCGAACGGGCGAGGTGGGTAGGGCGGGCGGGCCGGGGTGGGGTGGGGGCAGGGTGTGAGGAAGGGGAAGGGTGGGGGAGGGGAAGGGTGTAGGGGAGGGGAAAGGCGTGGGGGAGGGGAAAGGCGTGGGGGGAGGGAAGGGCGGGGCGGGGCGAGGCGGGGAAGGACCGGGTGAGGTGGGCGGGGTGGGCGGGGCGGGGCGAGGTGAGGTGAGGTGGGCGAGGTGAGGTGGGCGGGGTGGGCGGGGTGGGCGGGGTGGGCGGGCCGGGGCGTGGAGGGGTGGGCGGGCCGGGGCGTGGAGGGGTGGGGGGGGCCCGGGCGGGCGGGCTGCGCGCGCGTGACGGTGGCTTCCACAGGCGATGTCGTGGGCGGCGGCGATGCAAAAGGGGGCGGGGAAAGCAACGTGCCGTTTCTGCAGTGGTGTCCGAGATAGTCCTGGACAGCTTGTCTCAAGACGCAAACGGAATCTGGTTCACTTGTAGTGACTAATTACGAATGCTAATGTTTCTACACAACTGAAATCCTAAAAAAGTCACTGCAATATGAAACAAGAACAAATAGTCCTCTCGCGTCAGTTTTCGTGGATTTTCAGAGGGCAATATTGAGCTTCAATCACTTATCTTTCAAACATGAACGCAAGATTTTGAAGATTTCTTGATTTCCCCATCATCTAAATTTCAATGCTCTCTCAATATCTTTGACCTTGTATTTTCAGTAGAAGTAGAGAAGTGGGAAAGAGATAGCACAGATGATGATGATGAAGGAGATGTCAAAGTGAATCGCAGGTAAAACAGGTCTCAGAATACCGAGGCAGGCGGAGGCGAAAGAGTGGAAGCAAAGGGAAAGATAACCCTTTCACAGTGCATTGAAGATTGAATGGGATAAACGCGACTGTATCATTAAACCTGAAGATGCGCACGAGAAGAGGATCAGGGGAAGAGTTGGGAGGAAGAGCTCCCAGAAAAATCTGATGCGTTTACCTCTTGTGGACTGCACGTAAGTGATTGAGATTTTAAAATCAGTATCCAAAACCGTGATACGAGTCGGCGTGCTTACGACTAACCTACGTTCGCTCGAACATAAGATTTCAGAAAGGAAAGAGAATGGAAATCGCGAGAAGAGAGAGACGTGACGTAATGAAAGGTATCAGAAATGGGGAGCGCGCATGACGAGCGAGGACGCGACGTGGCTGTTCCCACATCAGATGGGTTGCGCAATCGGTGCAGGCAGCGCTGCGCATCGAATCGTCCGCGCAGGTTCCCAGCGGGCGCCCGCGCCGTACGTAGAAGTAGGGGGCGGTCGAAATGCTATTTTTTTTCTTTTCAATGTAGAAAAATTACGTTTAGTACAGAAATTCATTTTATGTTATGAGAAAAGGAAATGACCCATTTTTACGTTTGTTTTTTTTTGTTGCATTTTTTCGTCGATTTCGACTAATAAGCCATGTTTACCGTCATTTTAATGCAGTTTTTCGCTGAATTCGTCAATTGTAATACTATTTTCATGGCACTTGCTTCAAATAACATTTGCGAGATGCAATAAATGTTCTCCACAGAATTCCTGAGTACCTATACCTGGTAGCCTATTCGATTTAGCTGAATCGTTTGCCGTAGTATGTAAACGAAGGTTGTGACGCCTGTCAGCGCAACCGGCGGTTCAGCCGATTTCGGATTAACTACAGACAGAGATTTTCTGGTACAGCAAATTTTCTTAGCTGGGTTTACTTGATCGATAACATCAATAACGTATTCAATAGCTTGAGTTGTTCATCCGAAATGGTTTTGATCACGTTTTTTCTTCATTTTTTCTGTGCATTTAGGTCATTTTTCAAAATAATTAAAGAGCATTTTATTGATCATTTTTGGCGATGTTTTAAGTCATCAAAATCTGCCCTCCAGAAAGAATAAGGGCTGGCGTCTTTTCAGGCGGCAGCGCGGCGCCTAGGCCGTTGCGGCGCGGACCATCGGACTGTGCGCGACAGGGGCCGGGGCAACGAGCAACGGGGCGGACCGAGGAGTGTGGCGGGGATGGCAGGGAGAGGCGGGGACTGGAAAGGTGTGGCGGGACGGGAGAATAGTCGCAGACCGAAGAGATGTTTGGGAGGGGCGGGGAGATATGTTGTGGACTTGTGGAGGTGGGAGGCGGGCGATGTGTGGGAGGAGGGGCGATGTGTGTAGGGAGGGGCGAGCTGTGGAGGGGAAGGGCGGAAGGTGGAGTGGGGGGGGCGGATTGTAGCGGGAAGGAAGAAGGGGGAATGTGGCGGGGGGTGGTGCTGAAATGGGTGTGGCTGGGGTTGATGAGTGTGAGGGGACGGGGGCGACAGGAAAGAGTTGAGAGAGGGGGGTGGCACCCGGGGGCGTGGAGTGATCTGTGAGGCGGGGTGATGGGGAGTGAGGCGGGGTGATGGGGAGTGAGGCGGGGTTATGAGGAGAGGGGCGGCGCGGGCGGAGCGACGCGAGGGGGCGCTGGGCGGGGAGGTCTCCGCGCATGCGGGAGCGAGCGTGAGTGCGCGCGCTGCTTTCACTTGTTCCCCGCGCAACCTCTCCCCTCCCTCCGCCCCGCAGCCTTTCGCGGCGCGTGAAGGTGCGAAGAAACCGACAATGCAGTCGTGCGAATTTCGCGAAAACTGTTCGGATTCCCTCAGTCGAAGTCTCTCCTAGCGACGTCGAATAAACGCTTTTCACAGATCCGTAGTGAGTGATCCTCTGACGATTCCAAGACGTGACGGTGAACCACTTTTGTTGTTTATAGGGTACGCCATTAAATCTGGCTGCACAAACGTAGGATATACACAAGGTTAGGTAGATCTGTACCAAAAACAACGAATTACAGGTAACGGCTTATGCTGAAAAAAAGGTGTAATAAAAGATGAATGTGGACTATGCAATTTTTTATAAATATGTAATCAATGCTTGACCAAATGCCCATGCTTTTAAGTGGTGAAAAAGGCAAATTTTCGAAGTATTCGGAGTTTGATTCAACTTACACCGAGAACAGAAACCTCTTTCGAAAGACGTCAGTTCAAACGAACACAGGAAAATGAATCTTACGAAAGGCATGGTTCGAAAGTCAGTGGAATTGAAACGTCGTTTTACCTTCAGGAAAATAAAGTACGTAGCATTAATGAAGTTTCAGTTTCAACTAACCTGATCTTCTATAGATGGAGTAACATTGTGGTATTGCTCATTGATAAAGCGACATTTATTATTATTATATTATTGCATACAATCAAAAGGTGCCAGGGTTTACAACTGTAGGCAAAGACTACTTCTCACAATTATACTCTCAAACGCTTCCTGGAAGAAATTTCACTGATAAGATTTGGTTTTGCAGTATAGATGCATTTCATTATCTAAAGATAGGAGCCGATAGAGAGCATCATTTTCACGCTAGACCTATACTAGTTTTATTCCCCTACCCCATTGTGGATAATTTGACGGTACCTCAACTGCAAACGGCCTCCAATCAAGCATGTGCAAGTACTTGCGCTTCTCTAACTTCCGCTGTTACCGCTTGCTTTTTGGCCAAACGAGAGTAATCGCCAGCACTCCCGTCCCCATCGCGTTCACCGCCTTCTCCACCCCACGCGCCCGTCACCGCTTCCGTCAGCGCCCGCGCCGCCGCCGTTGCAGCGCCGAGCTTCTCGAGCAAACCCGACATCGACCCAAAAGGCCGATAATTGTAAATATGGAGTTCAAAACATCGAGTTTTTAAACATCGATGTTTGTAAGATATTTTAGTAACCTCTAACGTCAGCGACAACATGCGAGCGGGGGTGGGGGGAAGGGGAAGTTTTTCTGTCACAGTGATGGTGTTTATTATTATTATAAAATGACACGGTGTTTATTTATATTTAGCTGATCAAAAGCCAAAAAATTCTCAGAAAAATTAATACAATGTTCATTAGCTTGTTGGATAAAACAAAATATTACACTACATTTATAAATACAATTTGGACTAACTTATTTTTCTCTCTTGGTGTCTTTGGTCTGAAGAATGTTCAAATTATAGATATCTGAATAATTATAGTCTTTTTTATCATATAATTTGATTTAAAATAAAACATCGAGCTCAAAACATCGATAGTGAAAAACATCGGCATCAATAAATCGATGTTAATACATCGACGTTTGTATAAAATGATGGGTGTTTTTGAAGGCATCGCTATCGATGTCGCATCCCTAGTGCGCGCGCGGACGGGCTGGCTGGCTGGCTGGCGGCGTCGAGCGAGGCCGTATTTCTCCCGGAAACCGATTATGAGAGGGGAAGCAGGAAGGCTATTCGCGCTTGGGCACCGGAAACGCGCATTCCGCGGGACACACATTCCGATCCGCCGCGGCGCCACGGGGCGCGAGGAAGAGGGGGAGGGGTGGGGAGGGGAGGGGAGGGGAGGGGCGCAATGGGAAGGACATTGCCGCCGCGAACTTCTCCGGGAAAAATCTGCCATGCAGCGACGTAGCGTCAGTTGGTGTCACCTGGGGCAAAGCCAATGGTGTCACCCCCCATAAATTAAGTATAAAAATATCTATGCTGCGGAGATTCTACATTATTTTATGAAAAATACAAACATATTTGCACATGATAGTTATGCATAGTATATTCCAAATAAGAATAATTGCAAATGTAATTAAGAATAATTGAAATATAATTTATAAATAAATATTTTAAAATGAACATAATTTATCAACCAATGTAACTCTTCCCGAGACTTTAGGGCAACAAACTTATTTAAAATTTCATTAAAATGTATGCTTATTGCAATGCCATTTTCTATTGACAATAGACCCAAATCAAATAGTTTTGATTAATATATAACTTTTAAGTAAATAATTTAAATTATATAATTCCAACAAAAAATATTTTTAATTGGTGTCATCCCTAGAATGGTGTCACCCGGGGCGCGCCGCCCCCCTGCCCCCCTTGCCACCCCCCCTAGCCACGCCACTGCTGCCGTGCACAGGTATGAAGCGTGCAAACTGATGAGCACTGCAAGAGAAGTTTAAGGTAGAAACTGTTGTTGCTCACCGAAAGCAGTAAGAGCTGAAACTACACACTGTATGTATCTCGTCTAAAGAACTAAGGATTCCGATCCCAGCGAGAGCAACCTTCATTAACAGTTTTCTTTTTCCTTAATTGTCCAAAGGGACTCGCTTTGTTCAGCCGGCGAGTATGTATCTACGTATTTTTCGAAAACATCTCTCCGATATGTTACAGGTAACAGATTTATGCTGAAAAAATTGTATAAAAGATTAATGAAGGCTTTGAGAAATTGCCTGAATAATTGAAGGTGGATAAGAAATATTTATTTTATAATGCTTCACTTTTATTCATACTTGAATTATTTTGTATTATTTTCGGGGATTGAAATGCTTCCCTGCCAACATGCCGTGTGGCCCTGTGGGCATCGTTTTGGCCCACTGTGAGCCACTGACGCCATGCGGCCGCGCGTTTAATTTCACCCGCGAGAAACAAAACTTCTGGAACTGCCTACAATATTAATAACACACGAACTCTTTTAATATGCGAAATTGCACTACAGTACGATGCTGTTCGTTATCGAAGGGACACCTGCGGGCATTAGGACGAGAAACATACGCCACGGAAACGGCGCAAAATATTGGATATGAAGCGAAAACGCGTGGCGTTCGCTAACATTCTGGTGCGTCAGCGCTGCGTCGCAGTGGATTACGGCGGGCAGCGGGCGGCACGTGGCTGCCTCGCCGCTGCCCGCTGCACCGCGGAACGGATGGACCGGAAGCAGGGGAGCAAGGCGGGGGACCGCCTGCACGGAGGGTGGCGCCGGAGGCCCGAGAGGGAGTCAAGGGTTGCATGCACGGATGCAACCGCACCAGGCAAGCGGAGAGGAAAAGAGAGAGGGAGATGGTCGGTTGTTCGGTTGGTTTCTAGTGATTCCGGGCGTGTCAACGACTAAGGTCACTAGTCCCATAAGTGTAGTGCATGTTTCCCCCTTGGGAGGTGGCTGTAATCTTCTCCCGCTGGATGGCGCGATCCGTTGCCGACTTAACGTTGGCTAGCGGAGGTTTTCCCCAACCAGGTATCTCCCATCAGCGGGGCAACGCCCCAGCCGGGACAAGCTCTAAACTCCCGACCGGTCTTCCGGCATGTGTGGTAGTGTAGTACATGTATGTGTGTATAAGGAGTGAAGATAGGACAAAGAAGAGGAAGGAAAGATCGCGCGCGGTCCATGGTCCGTCTGTCAGGGTACTGCTGGGAAAGCGAGAAAAAGTGACGAACTGCAAGGAATGAGCGGGCAGAAGAAGCCTTAGAGCGAAGGAAACGAGTGGTGCTACAACAGCACACAATTTCTCTGCAATTATTTCAAAATTTGCAATTGTCGAAAATTCTGAGGGTTCAACGAAAATGTGACCTGCGTCCTTCTTTTAAGCGTTCCTTGTTTATCCGTGGAAAAAAGGAATTAATCAAGAGGATAGCAAATTGAGTGGAAAACGGATATACGTTCAGAAGAACGGTAGAGTAGTTTATGGACAAACCAATCAAAACGGATGCACTCAAGCGAAAAGGTCGAGGGGGGGGGGGTACGAAGATTGGGTTCGTAGCGTGAGCCGGCAAGTGCGAACGGAAGAAGAGAGGAGAGGATATGAGAGGGGCTGGGTACTAGAGCAGTGAAGAGAAGAAGGGGGACCCCGCGGCAGCGCGTCCCCGTGTAGAGGCGGCGCCTGTCAATCGGAAGCGCCTCGATTGCCTCCGCCGGTTAATTAATACCTACAACGCAGGCGGCGGCGCCCGCTCCACACGCTGGTCCCGCGCGCGCGCGCCCGCCCCCTCCACGCCACTCCTCGGCCGCCGCGCCGCCGTCTGCGGAGCGGACGCAGACCGCCGCCGCCGCCGCCGCCAGCCCGATTGACTTTAAAATCGATAAGCGCCCGCTGCAGCTGCCCGCGTGAAACATGCTGGATGCACTTGGGCGAGCGCCCAACCGGCCGGGCGATAGCTGCCCCCGAACGCGTTTCCGACGACTTCCTAAATGGGTGGGAATTCGAACGTACTGCAATGGAATGTGGGACACGAATCTTCATGTAGGCAACCAATGTGCTCTATTAATCCAAACCCTCACTGCTTTTGTCTGGTATTCATGGCCATATTGCCCTACATTTTGGCAGAATGGAACTCTAAATTACTCTTTACGTTAAATCGAAAAAGGCTGCTGATGGAATCTCCTAGTAAGTATGAATGGAACGTACACACAAAATGTAAGATCCGAATTCCGGAAATTCAAATATTCAATGTAAGTCAATGCGAAATTCCTTTTTCCTCTTTTGCTGAGGATTCTTCTCTTGGTCCTGGGGAATGATGAGAGAAGGCTTTGTCTAATCCCACTCAATAGGTTCCTCTTTCTCTGAGAAAGGTTCCAAGGTTTTTACCGACACTGGCACGGGGCGACCGCAACACAAACTACCAAACTCGCAGTAGCCAATCGAAACAAAACTCGTGTCGAACAATGCCCAGGCTGAGCGGCGAAAGAAGCGGTCGAAGCAGGAAGCCAGGACGTCGCCAAGAAAGAATCGAGTCGCTGTCTCCAGGGTTCCACGTCGCTACTTCATTGGCATAACAAATGAGGTATGTGGCGGAGCCCAGCGAGCCACGGCTACAGGGCTTCCTCATAGGAATCCCTTTCGGATTCGGACGAAGCTTTGTTCCAGCTATATACACCACTCTGTCGTTGGCCTCCAAACGACTTTATAATATTATGTTGCGTTGTGAAATATAACGAGTATTCCAGATAAACTCGTTCCCTGACGACCGTATGTTCGTTTAAGGAAGCACGGTCGTTCACAGAAGGTTATCACTACGTAAATAAAATGTTCACAGGTAGGTCACTACAAACAGGTTTTAAATTAATATACACAAACTTGAGAAGGTAATCCTAACTGAAGTGTTGTGTTCGAAATGATCTTGTAAAATATATAAACTTATATTTGTAATTCAGTTCTTCATGATCTAACATTATTTCCATCTAGCATTTAAAATAATATGTTGCCTGTATTGCAACTGCATCATTATCATCCTCTATCGCTCAAATCCAGTTATCTTAGGTGTGTCCAAATGTGAATGAGGATGATGATAATAAAGAAAGAACAGACGACTGCTGCACTTGGAAAACTGACTAATTTTTTGAATAAAAAATGACTCAGTAATATTGTTGTATTCAGCGCGTGCTCGTCACTTGATTCAGGGCTAACAACAAATCCAAATGCTAGTCTTTGTAGTCAATTTCGAACTTCAAAGAAAGAACGCAGTGGACACCACTTAGGAGACTAATGTCAGAATAACACAAGCAACAGGAGGCCGCGAAAGAGCTAATGGAATTCCATTGCCGCTGCGACAGTGACACATTGGAATGGGGTTCCTCCCGAGAGCGAAAGAAAGGAGCCAGTCGTAAGGGGATTACTGTTGTGATTTTACGTTGAGAAAACCGCCTGTTCTACTGAACTTGAAGTATCAAGTTCGCAAGAAGTTTGGAACATCCGTAGTAGTACGCAAATCTCTCAACAAAAATGAATATTTAACTTTAAACATTAGGTATACATACGTAATACAATATAATGTTTATATTAATATTTAAATTACAAACAATTTAATTTTAGTAGCGGTGAAGTGTCTACACGATCGTTTAATAGAACTGAGACTGATTGGTTTTCGAGCGCTATTACGAGTAATAGTAACCCCGCTGTTTTACAACAGTGATGGCGTTGTCTCTGGTGGCGGGGTAATGAACTGCGTGGAGGGGCGATTTCGTCGTGGCACTCGTGCCACACTCTCCCGCTCGTGGCATCGACCTTGACAACAGTAGTGTAAAGCGTGTAAGAGGACAATAGAGGATGAAGAAAGAGGAGTCGCACGAGGCGTGACCCATTGGCGCAAGCACTGATCCGGCGTTCACCACGTACTGACCAAAGAAAACATGGAAAACTAGCAATTAGAGTAACCGGCCGCTAGAATTCTTCTTCAGACAGTGATTGAATTTGATGGAGCCGTATAACAAGCGTGAAAAATCCGTCATCGTCGGGACTCGTCTCGATCGAATCTCGAATCGATCAACTCGTCCCGATCAGCGACGCTGCAGAGGCAATGCTGCCGCTGAGCCATCGCAGCCAGGAACACTCGCTGGTAACTTTTGCTTATTAAGGTTTTTCCGTCAAAGGTAACTATTCAATTATTTGAAAAAAAAATAATAATTTAATCAATTTTCAATATCTGAAAACCTCAGAATAAATGAATAATGATTTGGCGCGTAAGTCATGTTAAAAGTATAGAAAGTATTTTCTTTTACAAATTGAACGATTACGGAATGGAATAGATTGCCTGCAAAAACCTTTGAACCCTTTCCTCAAAGCGTTCAACAGTTTAGGAAATTAATTTAGGGTATTATTAAGTAAATGAGGGAGAATTGTGGGTTATATTGCAATGCATAGCAATGTTCTATTGTGAAGTGAGGTGTCGTGCAGTGTGTAGCAGAGAAATAAAGAAGGAAATGTTTTCAGGTCTTAATGAAGTGAAGTGCAGTGTGATCCTGATTGTATAAACATTCAGTGCGGAGTTAGAGTATAGAAAGTTTTTTCTTTCTTTTTCTTTTCTTTTCTCTCTTAATGTAATTTAATGTTTAATGAATCAGTCAGTTTTTATATTATTATCATTATTTTACCATTATTATTATTACTATAATTAGTATATAATTTGCAAGTTATATTACCTTATTATTATTATTATTATTATTATTATTATTATTATTATTATTGGTATTAGTGTTCTATGTTACTGAGAGACTGTGTATTTGTATTTGTAATTAGCTGCCACCGGGTTATACCCATTTGCAGTTTAAATAAATCTATGTGTGACACGAAAAACAGATTTAATTCTCATGGTAGTGAATGCTTGCATAAAACGTGGCAACGTTTAATTCATCTTCAAAATTCTTTTGCCTTAAAAAAAAAAGAAGAAAAAAAACGACTTAACGTACAAGAGGAGTCTGCTTCGTGAAAAGTTTCAAGAAGCTGCAGCCACTTTCACCCCCCAAGAGGGCAGCTAAGGTGGGTTTAAGGCCTCCGGGGACGATTGCAGGGAGCGCTCCGCCAAGCGAGCGAGCCAGCGCAGAGGACACTGGAATGAATTGGCCCTAAACCGGGCCATAATGAGAAAACTGGAGGAGCGCGTTCAGAATTTTGAATTATCACATTTTGTTGGGAAGTCAATGGAGCAAATACATCAGCTCCGGAAATTGTTTGCCTTCCTCACGACCTCCTAAAGTTACCATTAAATGACTAAAATTCGTTGATTTTTGTCGAGGATATTTGTAACTAAAAAAGTGTTTTAAAGTTATTTTTGTCGATTTTTACTTTCCCGTATACGTACGTATACACGGAGTGATGTACGTAGTATAGGGAAAGTTATGATAATGCTGCGCGAAAAAATGGCCAATTTTCGGCGGAAAAAATTAATTGCCGGGCCGTGAAAACGAAAATGTGGATAAAACCAGTTGCTAAATTAAGAAAAAAAATCCCCTAACACGTGGTGTAGCCAGAAACCCTGTTTTCTAGGTCCTTGATACCGAAAACCCAATTCAAAGGAAAACGTCGTCTGTCTGTCCGTCCGTCCGTCTGTGAACACTACTAGCGCCTAAACCATACGTACGATTTCTTCCAAAATGGATATTCCCCGGTCGATCTGCTTCTAGTCGAAGCTTTGAGATTTTGAAAAAGATTCTTCAAAATTTGGGGGTCCTTTATATGAAGCCCTCTCGGGATTTTCAAAATTTTCTCAAAAACGGCTCCAATTTTTTTCTTTAAATTTCGTGTATGAATAGAGTAAAATACACTTTTTAACATGGCACAGGTCCGATATTTCACGTACAGCTCTGAATTTTACGAAAATTGTGAAAGTTTGACTTTTTTTCGGCGTCTTTCTCCAACTACAAAATTGAAGATAGAGATTTTTTCTTCAAATAAAATTTGTTCTGCATATTGAGTTCTTTCATAAAGGTCATGTAAATGTTTTTCAAATTTTTAGTAGTTTTCGTGCAATATTGCGTGCAATATGTGCAATTTTAAAAATTTACAAAACAAGATTTTCTCAAAAACGGCTCCAAATTTTTTCTTTAAACTTTTGGTAGGGATAGTGGTAAACTTACTCTATCAGATGACATAAAACGCTATATTGGTCTATCTGTTATTAACCGAAAAATTAAGAAAATGACAAAAAGAAAGCACTTTTGGCGGTAATAGATGTTAGCTGGGAAGAAAGAGTATGTGGCAATTCGGAATAGCTAGCGAAGACCCAAGGAAATAGAAAACTAATAACGGGAAAGTCTGTGCCATTCTGTAGCACCACTACTTGCATTTGCGATGAGAAAACACATACACCATACGTTACGTATATTTTTAAGCATGTTTGTTTCAGTGAACAATACACATTAGTTAACAATAAAAAACAATAAAATTTAGCCATGAATATTGTTAATTTTATATTTTGTTGCAAGTACTCCAACTTCAACCAATGGTTTTGTTTATCAAGTACAATGTTGTTAACAGAAATTATACTTTAATTTGCACATATCTCGACCTTTTTGTTTTACGACCGTTTTACTACAATTCTGCATGGATTTAATTGTACCCAGCGATCTCGAAAATACTTACACGTGTCCATCTTTCTACCCGCTTCGCATTTATGAGTCGGTCCGCCTTTTTGATCGTATTACGGATTTCGAAAGCAGCGAACTCAAAAAATCCCATAAATTTATGTACCTACGTACGTAATTTTTTTAATGAGTCCGTACCTTCATTTTGAATTTTGAAATTTCATTGCTTGACAGATTTGTTTAATGATTCCGGGGGCGTCAACTCTTAAGGTCACTAGTCCCGTAAATGTAGTGTATGTTTTATCTTGGTAGGTAGCAGTGATCTTCCCCCGCTGAATGGTGAGATACTGGACAAACTCTAAAAAAGCTCCCGACCTGTTTCCCGGCATGTGCGGTAGTATAGCGCGGTATGTGTGTGTGTGTGTATGTAAGGAGTGACGATACGACAAAGAGGAAGAAAGATCACGCGCGGTCCGTGGCCCGTGTGTTAGGTTACTGTTCCGGCATTCGCCTGATGTTGATCGGGGGAATACACGGAAAACTACCGATCAGAGCAATTTTACAGCTAGAATGCCCCTCCAGACAGCGACTGAACTGGACCTAGCTATCTAGTTGGTGTCGTCCCGTCGGGGCTCGAACCTACGACCTCCGGTCAGAGGCACTGCAGTGCCATTAGCTTATGCTCTGAGCCCCCCCCCCGGTGAAATTTCATTGGCAGTGCGGAAGCGGTGCGCAAGGCGAGGCAAGTCAGATATTATTGTTTAATTGCCAGTCCCAAAACGCACGTTGCATGCTAGCGGCAGCGGGCTGGATGAGGGTCAGAGGCACCTGGGCGTCGCGACGGTGGAATCACGTGCCCATATTTTTTCCTAAGTGTACTCGTATATTTATTTAGCTTTGCGGATACGAACGAGTTTTAACAACAAGTTAGCAGGAGTACGTAAAATTAATATTTGAAATGAATAAACTAAACTGCTATGTACTACAAAGTTAAAATGGTGTGAGAATAAAGAACTGATAGGCAACACTAGCCAGAAGACACATTTACATTAAACTAATTTTTATCCTAGTATTTACAAGTTGTCTTAGACGAGAGAAAATAAAATGAATAAGGTGATGAAGGTGGTTACAAGGACTAACTTAGGTTCCGAGGCAAGGCAGGGAACGGGCAGCGTGGAGGGCTGTGCTTCCGTGCGGCGCGGGGCGGCCTCCCGGCGCTAATTACTCGTGTCGCCGCGCGCCGCTGGGGGAGGCCGAGCACGAGGGAGCGGCTAACGGCGCGGAGGCAAAAGAACCGCACTGCAAACACGACACGGCAAAGGAAATCGCGGGCGGGATTCTCATTTTCTTGTCACACCGGAAGAACGAAGCTTTCAGATGGATACAATCTTCCTCCGGTGCTTCTGAGTCGTTTGACGTTGTTGCAATTCCTGTTCTGCATACGAACATCTAACTTTCAAAACCCCGCACTGTAGATTTCTCCCTCCCATCTACTCTGCTCTGCTCTTCAGCTGAAGGGTCGACTTCGAGGAACACGTTCTCGAGGAGTCGAAGAAATTCCCAGAAGGCACTTCGTATAGAATTGAGACGAAATCGTGAGGTTAGAGAGGAAGCAGACGTACGGGAAACATGAGGAAGGGCGAGGCAAAACGAATCTCTCTGGATGTCTGGGTGGAAAAGGCGATGGACTACACGTGCTGGGTACACCAAGGATTTGATAGCGAGAATTTCCCTTCACCTATCACTATCGATCTTAAATTATACGATATTTACACAAATATTGCTTTCTAAGGTAATAAAGGCACAAGATAATGCCTTTATTACCTTTTAATGATAACGATATATTATATTTCCATATGAGTTCGTAAGAATTACATTAATCAACAAGTGTTGACCAGTAAAAATTCTCTACAACCTACAAGACTCAAAGAAATTCCCCTACGTTAGAAAATACGGTAGAGCATGATAGAATCGTCTCTGAGCAGAACATGAATTTCTATAAACTTTTTGTTTCCAAATAATGACTGTTTTTGTAACTTTGAGTACTTTTTTCCGCGAAACAAAGCCTTTTGCGTCGGCTTAAAATGCGGGTGAATTTGTAAAATACCTTTTTATTGTCAACTACTGATGTATTCTACAAGTTTCATTTATGTATTTATAACTTCACCTACCGCTCAATAACTTCAAAACGATAATACACGTACTTAATGCACGTTTGTGGTGTTTAGTAACAACGGGATAGTGTCCATTTCAAATAATGAACGATATTAAACTTTTTCATTACAATAAACATTTTTTACATATTTTAAAAGATCCACAATGGGAGAAGCGATACCTGTAGAAGGATAAGTATCTTGTCTAGGGAGGCATTGCTTATGATGAACTCTTATGAATTTCGTAAATTTTTCTACTCGTTTCCTTACATTTTATTTACATTTCAAACCTATCTTGCAAGTCACTCAAGAAAAATTACGCGTCCCCCATCGTGAGCGAGAGTATTGTCGTTTAACCTCTCATTTGATGAAATTGGCGATTTTTACATTTTGGTATCAATAATTCAGAAATTGCCGATCCCCGGTGGCCGAGATTCCTAAGACAGTAGTGTCGCAGTGATTTTGGACCGAACGATCGTGGGTTTGAGTTCCGCCTCGGGAACTGTATATGTATTCGTCCTTTTACCCCTATCATCACCATATCATGTCATCTTTACAGTTACTATAACGTTAAATCCAATAGTAGTTGCTTAATGACCTAGATGTTGATGAGATCTTAAAATGCGAACAAAAAAAATCAGAACTACTTTTTCTTTAGTTTGATAAGAAAATTTTCAAAGCGAAGCAGAAATTCTGGTCTTAAAATAAAAAAACCTCTGATGTAACCGTTTAAATTTATTGATGATAGAATATCTCGTATGTGGTAAGACATGGGAGGTTTTCATAAGGTTCTGGCAGAAAAATATTATTTTACAATAAATAAATATTCAATACCATTATATAGAAAGTGTAGAATATCTAAACGTAGTCAAAAATACATTAGTAACATCAAAAAGTGTTGACCTTCCTCCAGTAAAAATAAATAATTTTTTCACACAGGAGGTTGTCCATCGTCAACGACGATATGCCATACTTAACCCCCACTACACTTAAATATAGCCTGTTCAGTGTGAAATCGCCCCGTGTGCATCCCTCCTGCCGAGGCGCGGGCGGAGAGGCGGTCGCGGAGCTAACCGGCACGAACCGGTGGCTCCGGGCCGCGGGCCGGGGCGCGTTAAGTCGGCCCATCGATCCAGCGGCGGCGAGGCGCCCGCACCACGCAGTCCCCGCCCCCGCTCCGCCCCCGCTCCGCCCCCGCCACCGCCAGGCTCCACTCCGTCTAGCGCCCGGGGCGACCGGCGACGCTTTACACCGACCGAGGACGAGCCAGGAATAGTCCATTTCGCAACCCATCTCCCATTGACTTCATCGCAAGGCGAATCGGGACTTTCGACACACAACGAGGGGCGTCATCTGTGGACTTCTCCTAGAGCAGGAAATGGGTAGAGAGGCCAAGGCTTCACTTTAAGATCTCTCTACCTTAGACACTCGAGTCGGAGTCAACGACTCTCAAAAGTGGTTTTTGTGGTTTTCCTCAGTTCCTTTAGAGGCAAGTTCTGAAGTAGTTATTTCGCAGCAAACCACGATCCGCGAGAGATAACTTGCTTTTCAATGATGTCCTATGTGGTCGGGTTATTCCCTCCTTTGATCGTCAAAGGGAGTTCGCCCTCCCTAGACGAGGAGAAAACTATATTAAACCAGAAAAATTATGCATAAGAGATAAGAAAATAAAAAGGTCGTAAAGCTTAATTAAAATGTTCGTTTACGAAGGAATCTGTAAAAGAATGGCGAACAAAAGCATATATCAATTTGCATACTAATTTCGGGAAAACGATAAAATTGTGAGAAAATCATAGCACCTACAAGGCTGCGAAGTATCTCTTTCGATTAGTAGTGGACTCAAAATCTCAGGACGAGAACGAAACGTAATTATGAAACTTTCAATGGGTGGAAAAGTACTATTTCTCGCAGCATGTATTTCAGGCAGGTGTTATCTGGCCACGTAGAGTTCACACCCGAAATTCTGGATTGAAAATATCCAGACTTGGAATTTCCATACACATTTCATTTTATTCAAAAATAAGTACACATGTGAATCAACGAGTATTTCCTCAGTGATTGCATGAACTTGACAATGAACCATTTCAAGCCAATAATCATAGCCCAAGTATCTACATACAGAAAGTAGAAGCGCGCAAAAATCTCGATACAAAAATGACCACAGAAGAAATAAGCCACAGGAAGAATACGAAATTGCAAGATAACTAAGCATAATAAGCGGAAAATTTCGTGAAGAGATGAAGGATAATAAAACTACGCAGGGCAGGCAGGCAGGAAGGAAAGGAGATTCCGAAGTTCTATCACAGAACAGATTTTAAGACGAAAGACTGCTCGCAGCCTTGCGAGAGGCTGGTAGCGCTGGCGCCGGCAGCGCGAAACCGGCCGTTCCGTGGGGCCGCGGAGCGCAACGCGACCCCATCCGGAGAGCGCATGCCTCGGCAGGCGGCCGCGCGGCAGGCGCAGGCGCCACCCACGCGCCGGCCCTCCGCGCTGGGGGCGAGGCCTACCTGGATGGCCTACCTAGCCCTCCCTCGACCACGACTCAAAGGAACGGGCAGGGAGAGGTGGCTCAGCTGGTGTAACTGCAGTGCCTCTGACTGGGAGGTCCTAGCTTCGAGACCCGACGATAGCAAGATTTTCGACACTAGCTAGATCAAATTCAGTTGATGTCTGGAGGAGAATTCTAGCGGTCGTCTGTTCCGAAGGTAGTTCTCCTTGGTTTCTCTGATCAACATCAGGCAAATGCCGGAACTGTATCCTAAGAAACGGGCCATGGATCGAGCGTGATCTTTCCTACCTCTTCCTTGTCCTATCCTCTCCCCTTCCTTACACACTCTTACACGTACATGCACTACACAACCACATAAGCTGGGAAACAGGTCGGGCATTTAGAGCTTGTCCCGACTAGAGCAGTGCCCCGCTGATGGGAGATACCTGATCAGGGAAAACATCCCGGTTAGAGAAAACGGTAGGTCTCAGATCTCACGATCCAAAGGGGAAAGATCACCGCCACCTCCCCGAGCAAAAACATGCCCTACACTTACGGGACTAGTGATGTTAGTAGTTGAGGCGCCCGGAATTACTAATCAAAGAAACTGACTCCGCCTGCTATGTAAATGTTGTTTCTCAAATAACGTCGTAAAGGCATCAACTGACGTTACTTCTTACTCGTTAAAATTACACGCAAACAATTACAGAGTTGTTTATAATATCGTAGTAATGACGCACTATACTATCCCTGGGTCTCACTCATTAAAACCATTCACAAATGATTTCGGGATTCTATTTATAACATCGTAATGACATCCAATTGGCACTAATTCTTACTCATTAAAACTACACGCAAACGATTACAGAATTAAGGCTATTTTGTGAGTTCTTAGAAACGGAACTGGAAGATTAACTTGCAAGAAAGTTCCAAATTGCTTTAAATCTCCGACGGACATAAACATTACAAAATTAACGTTTACGTAAAAGGAAACTCAACACAGAGATAAAAATTAGTAATGCTCATAACACAGTAATTAAATTTAGGAACTATCTCTGAGGCCACATTTCCGAGAATCATATTTATTAGCTGTTCACAGCCCGAATAGTTTCATGCCCCAGATAAGGTGACATAGAATGTCAAGAGATCATCACTTTCGCCGCAACGCAAACAACTCCGTCTTAAAATCCCGCACGTTCTACCATTCACGCTCCTGAGAACGTTTCCCCCAGAGATTTCCTGCGTGAGTGGCGACGGGCGACTCCGGATCCGAGGACAGGGGCCCGCAATTAAAACTCGTGTTTTATCTGCCGCTCCATTAGCTAACGACCCGGCCGGCCGGTCCGCCCGTGCAGCGCCCCCGCGCACGCGCCTCCGCTGAGGAGGAACAGTCGCGTGGGAGGGGGGATGAGGGGAGGGGGTGAGCCAAGAAGGGAGGGAATGAGGGGGGGGGGAAGTGGATGAGGGGAGAGGGGTGGGGAGAAAAGGAGGTCGGGGAGGGAGAAGCCCGGGGTCGGGCGTATCGCTTTCCGGAACACTTGAAGGACGCGTCTGCGGAGCCTACGGGGCGATATGAGGGCGCTCCACGGAACGCACAGAGGCAAATGAAACCAGATACGTGTTCTTGTGCACGCGATGAGGGTGGGGGAAAGTTTAATCACACGCTTTGGAGAGAGAGGTTCCGGGTTCGACTTCGTACGACCCCACAAACAATTCCCATTCAATCAAGGGGATTTTGATGCTTGCCGAGAGAAAATGGATCTCTGAACTGGTTGTGTAAGATCAATTGTCTCTGGTTCTGAAGCAATACCAAAAGAGATGCGGGACCTTTGCACTCTTACGTCTTCCTGGTTCTTTCTCTGGAGAACAATTGCCACTAGTTTCTAAAATTCTGGTCTGGTTGATACAAACATAGGAGCTTGTAAACATATTCCTTTGTTCATATGGAAAGAATGTCCAAAATGTAACATCAGGAGACCGAGAAAAAATTATGAAGATTTATTCACAATCATCCCCAACATTTTTCTTAAGCGTTGATACTCTGATATTGTTTACAACAGTTTTTTAATAATTGAAATTCTCAATAAATCTAATGCCTGGCTCATACGTTTCAGTATTACTTTAAAATCAACCACAGTAACGCAGGAATTTGAAGACTAGCATATCCAGAACGCCGAAATGAAAGATAATAGTTAATTCGCACTACCTCGAATTTGTATTTATTCATTATACATTACAATACTAATAATCTTCGTTCGAGCGATTATTCAGAACATGCTCCTTCTTAGAGAGATTCTAAAACCAGTGTTATGGAAGAAAAATCAATAATAATCTGAAATTAAACAAGACTTATTTTCTTCCGATTGTCTCACTTTTCTCTCCTCGGGTATACTTTTTATGAATAGATCTGAAGTTGATCGCGGCAAACGTAAATGCGTAGTACATGGAGAAGCAATTCATTATGCGTGCTAATGATGAGTCAGGAAAGTACTAGGTGCCGCCAATTAATTCTCAGAAATTCAAGTGAATATTAACTCTTTATATTACATCGCAGCTCTGTTAGCAACGTATGATTCAATTCAGTCTACGGGCTTTTATTATGTTTCAAAGAAAGAATCGAGGAAGTCTCAATGTCAAGATGAAATTACCACTTAAAATCTCTACGAACGTCTCTTAAAGTCTCTACAAACGTAATCATACCACAGCAATTAACTAGAATAACGGGTAATTTTAAGATAAGATGGATTTCAAGATAAGATGGCGTCCCGAGACATCACGATGTCAATAACAATCAATAATGGCAACAATATTTCAGTTTTTGGAGAACGATGAAAGTTAAAAGAAACCCAATGAAGATCTGTAAAATATATTTTCCATCAAAACGAATCGAAATAACGAGAGAAAAAAAAACTAATCCAAACAAAAACGCAATTTCCTGTTGCTTTTTTTTACCAAACTAAAATCCAGAAATGGAATTCCGGCGTTGTAAGCACCGAAGATCACACGAGGTAGAACACACGTGCGCAGCGACCTCCGGGCCGAGGGCGGAGCGAAGGAAAGAGGAGGGCGTCGGCCCAGCGGCCAGCGCGCGCCTCGCGGGAAAACGCCTCCCGGATCCTCCGCAGCCCCTCCCACCCCTCCTCTCCCCCCTCACCCTACCATCGCCCCGCCCCGCCCCGCCGCTCAGTGGGCGCAAACAATCCAGGCGCACATCATTCCAAATGGCAAACTTTTAACCCTCCGGCGGGCGCGTAGCGGGCACTCAGTGCCGCCTTCTTACATTTTTGTTGATTTCGTGTAAAAAAATTGGTGTCGCACCATTGAGCTCTTAGTTATTCTTCATTCACTATACTTTCAACCGGATGACACTCAAATCAAGATTTGAGACACTGCCGAACGACCGATATTCATTAGTAATTCGAACTCTGCAACGGTTGTGGCACTCCGTATCGCACGCACTTTGTCATGTAAGTATAATATTTGCGTATTTTATCCATTAGAATTCTTACTGCTGATTTATTATTGAGCTTTACGACACAGATTTTGGAGTAATAACTACTAATTCAAATTTAAAGGTTGTTTCCGAAGAAACGTTAGAAGGCACGTTTGCATCGTATTCATTCCCCGACATGTAACACGTAACAAGACACGGAGGGAGCGAGTGATGGATCAAATTCTTATTAATATTGTTATTTGGTATTTAGTTAATTATTAAGAAATAAAATGTATAAAAACATAAATAAAGAATATTTCCTTTACATTCAATAACCAAAATAATAACTATTGACGCGAAAACCGAATGTTGATAAATGCGGTATGGAGTGCCGCACGCGCCTGCTATTGGGAAATGATGAGACGCGTCCGCCGGAGGGTTAAAACACCAATCTTTGTTAGTGTAATGTTCTATGCACAAACAAAAAAAATATTTTTCTTCACGACCGAAAGAAAAAGTGAATTTTATAGTTAGCAAACGAGGGACTAAGCTATTCGCTCCCTAGGGAGATAATATTGTCTCCCAGCGACAATGAACACAAACGACACACATGTCTTCTATTTTACTGGATCATATAATTCCTTAGATATTTTGGCATTAAATTTCCAATAGCTTCATTATCAACGTCAGATATGCATTTAGGTGTAGCCATAGCCCCCTTAAAAGCGTAGTTGTTTACTGGCAGTTTGCTCGGCGACGCCATTTACGAATTTTAAATTCCACAACTTAGTGTTCAAATATATTTTCTGAAACTATTAAGGTCTTAAAAAATAGCATATTCATCTCGATAGAGAAATTACCTTTCTTTCGGTACAATAATAACCCTCGGGCTAAAGCCCTCTGGCTTCAATTTCACCTTAAGAAAAATAATCCATTTCTCTCCTCTGATGTATAAACTACAGTTAATCCATAAATAGTAGACGATATATCAAGGGAGAGAAATGGATTATTTTCCCCAAGCAGTAATTGTAGACAGAGGACTACAATTATAACGAAGGAAAAATAATTTATCATCCGAGGTGTTTATGCTATTTTTTCCTCGACCGTAATAATTTGGGAAAATGAAGCTAAAATAATAAGCTATGGAATTTAAAATTAGTGATACGTGTGTTACTAAGAAGACTGTCAATAAACAACTAAGCGTTTAATGGAGGCCATAGCTGAACCTAAATGCTATCTGATGCTGCTAATGAAGCTATCGGAAATGTAATGCCAAAATATCTAAGAAAACGTGTGATACAGCTAAAAACACAATTAAAGTTTGGTGTAAAGATAAAGAAATATTAAATATAAGTGAAAACATCATGCTGGCGTATTTCGGTGAGCAACCGCAAAACGAATACGGTGGTGTGTTCAAATGAAGAAAATACAGTTTTATAGAAATATTTGTAATTTTTGTATATTTATTTGTTTATTTTTATATTTATTTATTTTATGTATGTATTTATTTTATATTTATTTATTTGTATATATTTATTAATTTATATATATTTATTTATTTTATAATAATTTGTCATCCGGAATCAACTGTTTCATTTTACCTACTTCAACAATTATCATTCTTTTTTGGATTTGTTATTTCTTGTATTCTTTCTTAAAAATTATGTTTGTATTTTCGCATTTTATATTCCTATTTTTTCTATTGTGCTTAAATTCTATTTCTTACTACAATTATTCATTACATAATATTCTGCAGTCAGACAAAATTTAATTGTAATTTAGATGTGTTAGGTTTTGCAGTACTGAAGGATGGCCGCAATGCGACCGAAAAAGCTTCATGGAAAAATTATCACTTATAACCAAGCATCGCCTCATATCTATTTCTAATTTCTATAATGATGTCAATGTCGTAAACACCACACTATTTCCTACCACATAAATCTTTACTCATGCGTGTCGGTTTGTGTTCATTGCCGTAATGTAAACAAGGGTGACAAAATTTAATCCCTAAAGAGTAAATATAATCTCCCTAGCGAGCGAATGCTTCACTTTAGACCTTCCTCACAATAAAATCCACTTTGCCAGCCTGGATCGCCGAGGTCGCTAAGGCTGAAGGGTCGTAGGCTGCCTTGTTTAGAAGGGTCGCGTATTCGAATCCCGTCTTGGGCATGGATGTTTGTGTGTGTTTGTGGTGTCCTTACGTGTTTTTCTACAGTTATCCAATCACAGTGGTCGTTATATGACATACAAATTAAAAAGCAATCTAAAAGGTCCACTTTTTCTACCGGTCGTGAAAAATTGAATAATTACTTCAATACTGTATTTATTTTACGAGATACCATATCGTATATTTCTTAATATATGTTTTAATGTACGATACTACGCTGTCGCCGCGTCTGCTGTAAACAGTAGAGTCGTCTCATTACGGCAGGTCTGCTTTACCCCTTCACAGGTTTTCTCCCAACGAACACGCCGATTACTCTCCCCGAACAGAAGTTTATTTTCGCATCTGCTTTGTTGCATTGGAGGTATTCTCACGAATGAATACGAAATAGGATAGTGCTAAATGTACTGCAAAAGACGACATAAACAACATTTCGCTGTATTCTTTTGGTTTTTCAAATATTACAAAAACGTAATTTAGTTATAGTGTGGATACTCTGAGTTTTCAAAAATTGCAAACGATAGACATTTTTTGGCGTCCTCCTGCTACTACGAAATTGAAGATATAAATTTGCTCTCCACAATTAGTTCTTTCATTAAGGTCCAAAACATAAGGTCCACTTGGAAAAACGTAATTTTTGTGACTTGTCTCTCACATCGTTAATATTTACATTAGCAGCGATTTGTTTACATTATTGCATGTACTACCTGTTTTGAATGGTGTCTAAAAAAATGTCCTAAAACTCAAAAGTTTTCTGCGAAAACAAGCTGATTTCTGCATTTTCAGAAACGCTCAATCGTCAGAAGATCGGGGCTTCCTCTCCTCGCGCCTTGGGCTCGGTTTCGACCCAGTGCGCCGCCCGCCCCTCGCGTCTAGCCTCTCGCAGCCGCGCCGCGCCGCGCCGCGCCGGGCTGGGCCGCGCCTACTCCGATTATCATTTCATTACAAGAGGCGCGGCACCGGCTGGGCCGCTAAGTCGGGGCGGGGTGGCGACGCAGATGGAGGAGATGGAGCGCTGTGTCGCAGAGGAGACGGCGCGGCGTGGCGCTCGGGTGGAAGGCTGTTGCTGGAGACGCCCGCTGAACGAGCTGGAGAGAGAGGTAAAAGCAGATCGAACGGTGCGCGATTCAAACGGAGTGCGCTAGACAAAACGCAAGTTGAGGAGCTTATATCTACAGTGACTATATCGTCTTGAAACAATTTTTCAGGAAGGGAAAGAATTCACATTCAATTTTTTTACTTCACGATACGATTCAATTCCGTTTTCGCATAAGAAAAACGTAATTTTTAAATCCAATATTTGGCCGCCTGATGGAGGCGCTTTGGAAATAAGCTCTTCAACTGTCTCCAGATGGCAGAAGAATGAGCGAAGGGAAAAAAGTGGCGACGGCGAAGAAAACAATAAGACATGGAAGTGTAACACTTACGCGGGACAGGGGAAGATAGTAGAACCGTTAAAAACAGAAACGGGTGAACGATGGTGAGACCAGCGGGAATGGTAGCCAATGAAACCTTCGATGGCACAAAGAAGTAGCGACGGAGAAGGACATGACAATCGCGTTAACTCTGACGACGATGGTGTTGGGTCAGCGATGGCGGCGGCTAGAGTGCAGCTAACGAGGATGTTGAGATGTGGGAAGACGATTAGGGAATGGGACAGTGAGGCACACGAAAGAACAAAGCAAAGGGAACTTAATCAGAAAAGTTGGCAAAGGAGCGTCGGTAGAGGAGATGTAGGGACAGTCGGGGCCGCGATGAAGGCCGGAGAGGGAATGGGGCGACGAAGATAGGGCGGTGATCGGTGGCGGGTGGTCAATGGTGGGTGGTCGGTGGTGGGCGGGGGGCGGTGAGCGGGAGGCGGTGAGCGGAGGCGGTGAGCGGTGAGCGGGCGGGCGGGCGGGTGGGTGGGTGGGTGGGTGGGTTTTGGTGGGGAGGGCGGGCGGGTGGGTGGGAGGGCGGGCGGGTGGGTGTGTGGGTGGGAGGGCGGTGGGCGGGTGGGTGGGTGGGTGGGTGGAGTGGGTGGGCGGCCGGTTTGTTGGGTGGGCGGCCGGTTGGGTGGGCGGCCGGTTTGGGTGGGCGGGCGGGCGGGCGGGCGGGGCGGGCGGGCGGGCGGGCGGGCGGGGGGCGGGTGGGTGGGTGGGTGGGGTGTGTGGGTGTGTGTGTGTGTGGGTGGTGTGTGGGTGGTGGGTGGGCGTGTGGGTGGGTGGGTGGGCGGGCCGGCGGTTGCGGGCGGGCGGGCGGGCGGGCGGGCGGGCGGGTGGGTGGTGGCGGTACCGGGCGGCGGGCGGCGCCAGGGCAGAAGACTTTCCGGTGTGCCTCGACCCAGTCACCCTCGCTCGGGGGGGGGGGAGGAGCGCGGTCCCGCCAGGCGGCGCCGCGCCGCGCCGCGCCGCTCGCAAAGCGCCTGTTTCCGCTGCTGCGGACGCATTTAAGCCGTGAAATGGAAGAGGCGCGGGCTCCCTCCAGCGGCTCGTTAAGCGCGGCGCCCCAGATGCCGCCCTCCCCGTGGGCGGGCGGCGCCACAGCGCTTACCTGCGCCCGAGGCCACCGGACTGCGCCACGCTCATTTCATTGCTATTTTAATTTTTTTCCTTCGCTGTAACTCTGTGGAGGAGCGAGTTTATTAATACATTTGGAACGCGCATTCACATAACGACTGCATGGTGGCTTAAGTGGCTACAGGGGAGGACTCTCCCGTAAATATATTAGTTGAAACTAACTTAATTCTAGCTTAATAAATTCAACAATGCGATCTTTGGCATGCAGAATTTGAATTTCTTTTTCCCAACACTAATAATTCCATTCGATCAGGCCACACTAAATTGTCTCATAGTCTTTCACTAAAAGAAAACAATTCATTTGTTTGTTGCAACAAATCGCTGATTATTGACCACGTCTTCTTGGAATGTCCCGAATATAAAAACCATCAGACCCAAGTTTTTATCTTCATATTTTCATTCTACTTTAAGAAGCTATACATACCAACTCAAGATAATAAGCTTCTGAAAGAATAAGAGTTTTACATTTCATTTAATTTTTACATATTTCTTACTTTTTTGTGTTTTTTCTACGTCTATTCACACATTCGATTCCATACTTCTTTAGTGTACCTTTGCAATGATATTCCTAATTTCTATGGTACCTACCTATTGTTTGCCTCAATGAGCATGGTACATGCCAAAACAATGATGAATCCCTAACAATAAAGTCATAAATAATGTGGAAACACTTCAAATTAATTAATATGCTGTAAGTATTAATGCTCTATCTATTAAAGTTGCAAATTACCAACTGTTTGACCAGTCTTAAATGAAAAAAATAATTATTCGAAATTTTGTTTCTACTAACTTTCAAATCTTCCTGTTAACCCATTCCTGTTATACATTCTTCGTTTACATAGTATTCCTTCAGCACATTCACACTCCCTTGTCGTGCCTTTCTCCTGTTCGCCACGGCACTCGCTTCGGGTACGCGAGGCGCGACGGCGGCCAGCGCGCAGAACGCCCCGCGTGACTCGACGCCCTGCGGCGCCGCGGCCCTCCGCGCGCCACCGAGCCCGCTGCGCCCGCAGAAGGCGCAGGAATTTGCTTCGACGCCCCCCCCCCCACGCTACTCGAAAGAGGCGGATTTTAGTTTAGTTAGTTTAGTTTATGCCTTATTTTACGTGGCGAGACTCGGGCCATCAGGCCCGCTCTTCCGCCTGACCACGCAAATTTCTACTACGCTTTCACCAACTAGCGAAGAAAGAAGATATTATCTCGGGCGACGAAACAGGCGATTTGAATTTAGCTCAGAGGCGTCATTTAGGCTTGAGGATCTTTTACATGCAAGTAAATCTACTAACATGGGACAGCCGGCTTTACTTCCCCTCCGAAGGATCCGAACGGAAGGCGTACGAAGGATTTTTTCGCCCGTCGGCTTCGGCTTTCGTCATCGGCTTCGATCGGGTTTGAACCCGCGAACTTGGGTATGACAGTCCGGTACGCTAACCGTTACACCATTTGGCCACCAACCAACTAAAAGGCCAGAGTGGGAAGGTGCAATTCAACGTGAAGGGTCTGCCACGATATTTTTCGTTTCCGGCTGAATTGTGCCTAGTTTTCTGTCTGGTTTCAACAGATTGCACCTCGAGTGATATTTCTCTAGTTTGAGTTTGGTAATCATGCTTGTTTTTTTTCTTCTGTAATATAAAACGATATTTTCGTTATCAAATTAACTTAGAACTCTTCTAAGCTTGAATTTTGCTTAACGAAAAAGATGATTAAATAAGATCACTTTAAACCTTTTTACAATCTGAATTTGAATTAACAAGGACAGGTCTTCTGTTCCTCTTGGTATTTTATAAACCGACACAAAACAATACTTCAATTATAAACTTCCTTCGAATATTTTCAATTATGGTATCACTTTCTTAAATAGGCGAATGTAACGCAAAAAGACAAAATAAAACGATAGCATTGTTCCCAATGAACTTTAGTTTGAGATGTATCCTTCGCTACTCAATGAATAAATCCCAAGCGAAAAAGTAATTCCCAAATAATTGGTTTCTTGTTCATCTTCCCTTTCACATTTCTCCGAACATATTCGAAATCCTTCCTCGTTTTAACAACTAGAAACTCCCAACTTCCAATGAACCTATTCCCCCTTCTCTAGGTTTAAACCACCATCAATGATATAAACCAAAAATTTAACGTTTGCCGAGTAAGCCATACGAAATAATTCTAGAAAGTTTCCACTCAAATAATGAATTTATGTTTCACATTTATGTAAGGTCTTTTGGACAACCGGATATTTTCCTCCTAGGTCCTTGATCCAACCGGTCTTTGATTCCGATTACCCTTTACGTCCCGATGGGATGTATATTCAACCATACATTAGACACCACACGCTTGCGGGCTCCTCTCTTTTGGTGTCACCGGAACGTGATGAACACAAACATGAGAGACATGGGACAAACAACCATGGCCAAGGCGGGACTCGAATGCGCGAGCCTTTGGACCAAAGCGCTGTATCAGCACCCGCTCTTAGCCACCTCGGCCATCCAGGTGGGCTAAAAATAAATTAAGAAAAAACGTGTTTTTTTAAATCATTTGTAGATAACGCCGGTCAGAGCAAAGAACGGCTGGGAACCTCGCCATCTGGCCGTGCGACCCAGCCGCTTCCTGCACCACAGCGCGCTGCCCTGCGGCGACGCTAGGCGAGTGCAGGGTGTGGGGAGAGGGGTTGCGGCGGCGGGGGGGGGATGCTGAAAGGAAGAAGAAATGTTTGTAAATGGAGTAGGGTCGCATGGAAGAGAGGCTTCTGCTGCCACCCGGCGAGGCGAGGCGAGGGGAGCATTAGCCGGACACTAAAAGCGAGCGCGGCCCAAAGCGAGAAGTGGGTCGGGAGGAGGAGCTCCGTTTCCAAAACTTCCCGTCGTTTCACGGACTGGTTGTTGACACCTTCAGAATAAAGGGCGCCGTGTGGTGGAGGAGAAGTCACGTGTTCTTTGATGGGGCCGGAACTAAGAAGATTAAATTTAATTACGTCTCTGCCTTGACAGTCTATGTACATTTCGAAGCGTCTGCCTCTCGCATTTTGACAGTATCTCTAGCACTTGTATGGGAGAACGGAACTTTGTTCCGCAGTAACTATTTTCTCTAGAATCACGCGAAGCTATAAAGACAAACATAACTCCATATTCCTTAATTCTTCATAATTTTAAGTCACGTAAATGACTATTCTCATAATGGAAAAATAATTTTATAGGAAAGACACGTATTAAAATGTATGGTTTATACTTCTCTCCGAATAATGTGTTACGTATGTTTCAATCGATCTATAATAATACATTTAGATTTGCAAGACAAAAATGTGTATACAATTAAGAAAACCATAACCTTAATCATCTTTCTGTTTCAAAGAAAATAGTTATGTCCAACGCCCAGAAAAAGTGAAACACAAACACGTCTGGGAGACATTTACTCGACGTAATCCAACTCAGTTATGCAACCCGTCATACGTCTCATAGATTCATCGACGCGACCTAAGAAAAGGTTAAAGGAAACGGTTTTGTTGCTCTCTCTAGTTTGCATTATTTTTATATCTTTCTTTCATAACCACTCTGATGAGAATAACGAATCGCTGCAAAACAGGCATAGTTTTCTGATTCCCTGCCGAGACTGATACAATTCGTTGAGCAGTGTACTACAAACTACGCTATTAACCACTTAATATACCGGTGTATTGGATTTTATTTTACTGCTCGAATCATACTTTAAATAATCACCTGAATCTCACAAGAAGAGATCAGCGGTTTATATCTAAGCTAGTTAAATCTTACCCTGACTCCTTTCTGATAACATCGAAAAACGTGAATGCCTTCAGGGGCCCGTATTAATATTCAGAAACTAAACAAACGAAATCAATATGAATATGAACATAAATCGTAACCTTTGCAATTTTAAAAATTAATATTAAATATATTTTTAGCAAATGAAGCACGAATTAGATGGAGGGTGGGGTAAGGAGAATAGATTGTACTGTAATTACTTAGAGATGTATCGATTATATTGTGAAAAGTTGAGCATTATTGTATTGTGATGTATAGTGTAAAATTGTATTTTGATGTGATGTGTATTAATGTATTATTAATATGTATGAATGTTTATAACTAATTTAACTATTAATATTTAAAAATCAATGTACAAAATAAAATAATGCATAATAATTAATGTATATTCATTAATAATGTATATTCCAAATATTACAATGTGTCCGTGTACTAATGTATTGTGTTACGGATTATTTTGTTGTGTTGTGTAGTATTTTATAGGGTTGTACAAGATGATACATGGATATATTGTAGACTCGTATTCCAGAGAGGTAATTAGTTCTTAAAATAAACTACTATTAAAATATAATATTTAGAACTGGTAGAGTATTTAGTGGAATATTTAGAACTGGAACCGGCAATGCTTCGCTATTGCAATCTATTACACTTCACACGCTACTGGTCACGTGGTTGTTAATCACGATTTTATGCTACGCTCTGCAAAAATTTTAATATTTGAAATAATTTCTCGCAAGTATGGGTTATGTTCTATGTGATAGTTTGGACATGGTTGTCAAGTATACTATTGTTAAAACGTTCTCCCTCAAGTTCAGGAAAGCATTCGCTATGATATTGTCTTGGAAAAATTTGATTTACTTCTCCGAGATAACTTTTCAGTAATAATTACGGTCGATATTTCACAATCGCAGAGGCAGAATATGCAGCAAAGACTCGCTTAATACTTGAAGGTGTAGCGGTTTGCATAGAGCGTCTATACAGGGGCGCTTGAGTCAACAGTAAACGCATAAAATCATCATTAACGCACGTCTATGAGCGATTGACATAGGCATGTTTCCATTATACTATGCCTATATTCTTCGTGCAAGTGCAAGCACAAAGTTGACAAAGTTTTCTCGCAATCGGATAATCGGTACGGCAGCGCATAAAATACGAACAAACATTGATTTTTATGTATTAGATAAATGAATCATCACAAAATGTTTAAAATGCCGGGCCCCTAAGCACGTGCTTCGTCTGGTTGACGAAGCATTGACCCACCCTTGCTCGAAAGCCTGCTCCCAGTACCAAGAGCGGCCGTGCCTGCACATGCCTCTTCGTCCGTGGCCGGCGTCGCAAGGCTAAGCCAGGCGGCTGGGCGGCCCGGTGCACGCCCCCAGCAGCGCAGCAGACGTGCCGCGGCGGCACATCCGCCATTGCCGCTGTCCCCGCCGCGCACCACAGCACCGCACCGCACCGCACTGCAACGTGTCGCGGCGCGGAAGGCCACACCGGCCGGGGAAGAGTTGCACAAGTAACAACGGCGCATCCACTTACTTGATCAATGTCGGATCCAGGGGAGAGGGGAGAATGCAGGCCATGTCCCCCCCCCCAAAAGGGTCTAGAATTTTGGTGCACTTGATGAATACGCATGGTCAGGCGCGAACCAAACGGTGGATGGGGAAAGGACGACGATGAAAAGTGAAAAGGAGGAACTAAAAATAATAAAACAAGAAGGAAAAGAAAGGAAATGAAATGAAGAAGTGACTGTACATCAAGTGTAGTGAAGGAGAGAAATTCAATGCGAAAAGACCACAGTCAGATTCCGAGAAAGGAAGAGAAGAGAAATACAATGTGGAAAATGAATATCGTGTACGCACACACGCGCACACAAATGCGCACTCACAAACACACACACACACACACACACACACACACACACACACACACACACACACACACACACATGCACATTTCACGCGCGCACATGAAATTCAAATGTCGAGATTTTCTTATCGGTATTATCAAGTTCCTTGAATAACTAGCAATTGTTTTTCATCAAATAAACCTTCAGTATAGAACTCTTTCAATTGCGAAAAATGGCGTGCAGAAAGCGGCGTTTTCGAACAGTCCGTAAATTTGTGTTCAATGTAAACATACAAAAGCAACAATAGCAATGATAAATCATCTACTTAACACACATTAACTACCACCATACATCACATAACACAACGAGCGTATCACAAACATTAACATGGAATACGCAACTCTAATCCATTAGTCTCCATTCACAAACGGCGCACGTGGGGCAGACATTTCCAGCGCCTCCCGCGGCGCGCCACCAATACACCAGAGAGCCCCTTCTTTTGGAAAGCAGCGGCGTATAGGAGGTGGGTGTGCGTGTGAGAGGGGCTCCAGATTAGACACGCAAAAAGAACCAATTAGACCTACGAATGCATCTAACCATGTTGTACAGACATGCCAATTTGAATATAGTAGCTCCAATGATGAGAGAGCTAAATAACTTGGTCGGTCAAACACTACTTGCATATCCACTTTTTCATCGTAAAGTAAGCAAGTCATTAAAAGTTATTTTGTCACCAGGCACTTCTACAAACAGGTTCTAGCAGAAATACTTAATAGTATGTTAATTCTTTCACTTCACAGTACGTACCAACTCATTGATTGTATTATGATTAGGCAGAGGATTTTTATGCCCTAAAAAATCTTGAAATATACTATTAAAAATATGCATTTATGATCTAAAAATTATGAAATATGCCCTTTAATATGCACTTAAAATTAACAATATTTCATTTTTTCTGGCCTTGCCTTTTCAACCTTTCTTGATAAAATTCTTGGAATGAAATGAAAATTTGCTTGGAATGAAAATATATACTTTTGTGCAAACGTAATATAATCTACCCTACTTCGCGAGAGAAATAATTGATGTAAATATTCACCTTGGTAAAGTACATTGAATGTGTTGTTGAATTTCTCCTGACTGGTTAAAACATTATGTTCTCAAGAAATATCATACATTTGCACAAGCATTTTATCATCAACACAAAAGACAAAAACGCAAACTGTGACTGGCTCTTTCGAATCAATGAACGCCCACAAATACATAAGATTCTTTGAAAAGATGAAACGTTTTATAGACAAGTCACTTTTTAACGAAATATGCAAAATATGCGCCTATAAATACACGAATATGCACCAACAGAAAAAATCGGCCAAATATGCACAAATTAACCTATTCATCTATATAGCATCATATTCTAACCAAATGTCAAGAATTTCACCTAGCTATGCACTGAAACAACGGACAAAATTATGCAAAATCATAGAAATCGGCTCCCCAATCATTATCATTGTCATTCTAACATTCATCATCTTTACCCTATAATTCCATCATTTACTGTCTTATTAATTATATAATTTCCCGTCACCTTGTTGGAAGCTATTACGCTCGGAGAATATGTTCCGCAGTCGTATAGAATCCAAACTGTGACCATGTTACCAAGTAACAATGCGTTTTAATAATTAAATTTGTTCAAAGAATGGTCGGCCGACCGGGATTCGAAACCGATTGGTCAGGCCGGATTGGTCGGGCCGAATAATTCTTTGCACAAATTGAATGTATTATTATTATTATTATTATTATTATTATTATTATTATTATTATTATTATTATACAGCGCAAGCCTCCAAGAGCGTCTCATTGAAATCCATCTCCCTTCGCTCCTGTATCGCAGGGGGCGTCGAATCCCGTTGGCAGGGTTGGGGCGGGATTTTCCACTCGGGTCCCTCGCACGGCGCGGCGCGGCGCGGCGCGGCAGACGCGCGCGGGCGATCGTGCGGCATCGCGGGGCGGGGCGAAGCGGCCGAGAAGGCGAAGGCGAAGGCGCGATGCCTATCTGCGGGCGCGCGCCGCACGCCGCCGCCATCGCAAGGAGCCTCGCGGCGAGCGGAGACTCCCGACGAGCGCGCATGACGAGCAGCCAAAACCTTCACCGATGCCTCGGCGCTACTAGCGATGCAACATGGATGTTAGGCGTTTTCAAAATATGTTTTTAGATGCGCAGTTGGTACGATTTAATAAGTACTGACCGCAAAGGATCAATCAATGTTGATTCCAGAAATTAAAACATTTGCATTAAATACATTTATTCTGGAATAATATCATATTTATATCATTGTTATACATCATTATTATGCATGGAATAAATGTATTTAATGCAAATGTTTTAATTTCTGGAATCAACATTAATTGATCCTTTATGGTCAATAATTATTAAATCGTACGATCTAAGCATCTAATCATATACCAAGATCTACAGGAAGAACCTGCATCGATTTCAATAAAATATTTTTTATATAAAATAAGCGATCTTTTGAAGCCAAATTATTTTTAACATCCATGTTTTATGTTCGATGTTTTTATGTGTATCCATAAATTGAATACACTTCGGACCGAAGAGATCAAGGGTGAAAAATAAATAAAATCCAGTTTTCGTCAGTAAAGAAGCGCGTACGTCAATAGAAGTTGTGTTAATGATCCTGATGGTTTTTTTTACTTTGTTTTGCCAATTAAATCTCAATTAAAAATTAATAAACTGTAGCCTTTCAAATCCCCCCCCCTCGCGTGAACTTCAATGGTTACTAGTCCTGTTTAAAAATTTGGGTCGAAAGTACCATCTACGTTTAATTTTGAGCATCGATGTTTAGAAACATCGATGTGTTCTTGGGAATGTCGCATTCCTAAAGACGAGGTAGTGTCGCTGCCGCCGCTGCCAAAACCTTAACCGGTTCTGCGCTAACGCCAGCACGGTTCGACTTTCTTTTGTTGTTTGTTGTGTCGTTCAAAGCTTCGCTGATACTGTTCTAGTGTTGCTTTTTTTGTTCGTGCTTTTGAGCAGAGAAATCCTTTGAAAATACTATGCTACGAGTTTTTTTTTCTTTTTTAGAGAGGTTTCTATAAAGTCTCTCGTGTTACTCACACATTAATGTGCCTACAAATCATTGTTTTCATTTAGAATCCGTGTACATTAATGATAAAACGAGCAGTAAAAAGCTAACGCCCATGAATCTGAGATAATATTGATAGTCGATAGCTCAATTTATTATAAATAATTTCGCATCCAACGGCTCGGTATTGTGATAGTTATAATTTTTTCCTCTAATAAATCAAATTCACCAACAAAAGAAAACAGAAATATCCATTATTTGTTTTAGGGCCGATGGTTCTACGATATACACCGTAAACTAAAATGATGGTAACTTACAGTTTATTTAAATTTAAAAACATTTCTAAATTTCAAAATCTGAACAAAAATTTTATTCACAGTATTAAACAATAATACAAATGAAAAAAGAAACTTTGGACAATTAATAACTAGAGGAAAAACAAACCTAATCCTGAAAGTTCTCTGAATACATACAGTCCGTTCATGTCTCCGAACATACGTACACCTTCTACAAAAAGTCATCTGTACTCTTGAATCTTCAAATTTCTCCCACACGTATTTTCTCTGTCGATTATATAAACATGTGAGATGTGTGCTTTGATTTTACTTTTTCGGCGTATATTGTCTGTCACTATGGTGTCCGACCTTGCCAACCAAAGCAGGCCGTGCACATGATGTTAAAAGTCTCTGACATCTTGACTCGTGACAGTAACCATAATTTACAATAGAATTAACACAATTAAAACATATCCTCCTTACTCCATTCATGTTTACCATCGACTACTCTCTTTGTCAACAATTTTCATCACAATAGCAACTCCAGTGGTAAGTCAAGAGCCAAAAATAAAAATTCTGACAGAAGATACTTTCTTCGAAGTATTCAAGGTATCTAACTGCTACTCATTGAGTATCGATACATTGTGTTGTAATAACATCGGCGTGTGTCATCATTGTGTGTCATCACCGGCAACATTGTCTCTCAATTTCAGAAGTCTGTCCCACAAAGCCTCTGTTTCAGAACTCACTGTTACACCCGAACGGCGACCCTAGTGTCCTTTTGGGGCCTGGATCGACTTAGTAAATGTATTTTAAGATAAACCAACGTAATATTGCAACTAAAGAGAAGAACAAGACAAAGATGGAGAAGAAAGTACAGAACGGCCACTCAATGTTTAGAACAAATTTTCCTAATTTTTCACCGTTTTCCAGGTCGTCTTTTAAACATTTTTCCTGGTAAGATTTGCAATTTCACACTCAAAGAAAATATTAAAGCTACCCTCATAGAAACTGAGCACCTCACTGATTTCGCAGCGTCAAAGTAAGAATGAACAATATTTTCTCACCAAATAAAGAAATGAGAAAAAAATACACTGAACTAATGTTCTAAATGGAAAAATATATAGTTGTATATCCTTCTCAAAATTTTCCCCGACTTCAGACTATTCTTCTACAAATTCCCTGATTTTCTGAGCGCAAAGTGATTCCGTGCCTTGCCTTTCCGTGTTTTACAGAAAGCGGGCACCCTGAAAACAACAAGAAAAAAATTATCGCGGCCTGCTACGTATCAGCTTCCCCTCCTCCTCCGCGCAATAATCTGTCATCGCACAGCGCCCCCTATCTCCGCCGTGATCGGCGAGCCTCGGCCAACGCCGCCGTCATCCGGCCTCGCCATCTGCCACCTGCGGCCCGCTTCGGCGCCGCGTGACCAGAGGCGGGGGAGGCCGGCCCCGCAAGTCGCGGTCGCGTCTTGTTGAGTAGGGACGCGACATCAATGCCAATGCTTTGAAAACATCGATGTTTCTATAAAAATATCGATATTTTAATCGCCGACTCGAAGTCGATATGTTTTGAACATCGATGTTTTGTGCTCCAATTTTTACGTTTTCGATGTTTTACTCGCGGTTGAAAAAATCCCCATAATTATAACATGGTAAAAGTTTAAAATATGAAATAATACTAACAGACGGTACCTCTGTTTACGTAATCGAACTTCATCAAGCAGACTATACCTCGCCCGACATGATTCTGATACCCTGGTAATTCGTAAGTCTTTTTTCGTATTTTTCACACAGAGGTGAGTTTTTTTAACTCATGTTGCAGTTAAATTTTAATTATAAAATTTATATTTACGGCCACTGTCAAATTAAATTTTGTGGCGCACGAATTTAATATTAGAGGTTACCAAACCAACTTTAAAACATCGATGGATTTTTGTTCTATGTAAGGCGGCTCCACACATTCGCGATTCAGCGAACAGCGAGCAATCGCTCGCCGAATCCCGAGTAGTGTGGATGGGTCGCTTGCTATTTGCCGAATAACGAACATTCGGCGCTCGCCCTACCCGCCGCGTGTCGGTCTTTTGGACACATCAAAAGGAGCGAACATTCGCCGAACACATCCGCTGGTCGGGATCGGACGAGCAGTAGCTTGTTGCTTGGCGAATGCCGAATGTGTGGAGCCACCTTTATACACACACGCACACACACAAAAGTTGACAGACCCAAAGACTTGACACATGTTTCTCAATGTATTTCAACGCGTTGTCACCACCCCCCAGTTTTTTTTATTCAACAAAAAAAAATGAAATTTACAATCTACAATTTCACGGTGGTTTTTCGCAATTAAAAGGTGGGGCGCAATTCTAGCTTCAGATCCGGATTCAGCGCGTCCAAATTCATAGAGAAACGTGTTTCACGTCTTTGGGTATGATAACTTTTCTTCTTATGTGTGCCTGTCGCACTCCGGGCCCGGAGTCGCGTCGCGCCTCGGCGGCGAGGGGCGACCGGCGCACGCCGCGTCGCGACGCTTCGGAAGGCGGCGCGCGACGCTCCAGGCGTCGACGACGCTGCTGAATTTTACAGCGAGCGCCGTCACAGAGGCACGCACGGACGCCAGATATTATATGAGGCTGGCGCAGCTCGCGAGAACACGAAACCGCACTTGTGTCCTCCCCGAAGAGACCTTGGCCGGCGAATTTTTAGCCTGTGCTTACGAGACACTGCTACAAACACATCTGCTTCAAGATTCATTCTGGGTTTTACGCGGGGACGGTGAACGGTTTTGTGGTGTTTGCTGTTGCATGTGGTACATTCTTTGGTCTCGCTAATGGCGTTCTTCAAAGCGTCTATTAATCTTTAGTTAGTCGCGTTAAATACGTCCATCATTCGTCGTGTGGTGTCACTGTTAATCCCAATAAAATAATTCACATAAAAATTCAGAGTTCAGGTAAACGTTTTCCGCAAGGCTACAAGGATGAAAAGATCCACTTTAAACACCAAAAGTCATATTTTCAATAGTTCAAGTAGCTGCTCTGATCTGCCATATTATGAGCATCCTTTTTTTTTTTTGTTGGTATTTCGCCTTAAAATGTTGCACATTTTGGTCAGTTTGATGTTTGTTTTTCTGCTTGAATTCGATAGTCACATGTAGAAAACACATCACGTAATTCAGAAATTACAATTTCTGAATATATCAGATGCTTCATATCCAATAAAAACCCACTTCATACTCCTGTGGGTCGCGTAGAGCACTGGTACTCGATTTGCGGATGAACACGGCCGACACGTGGCGATGAACGATCCAAAAGATTAACAAAGCTATCAAGAAGAAGGAGAATCCCTTAACCTTAAAAACAGCCAAGATATCTACAAAATAAAAGAGTTGGGGACTCGGCTACCCCGCGAGACTAATTGACGGCGAAACTGAGTATTGTTCGGTTCAAATATTTGTGAGCGGAAAGGTTTGCAATATCACAAGCAAAACTGTTTCCGATCACTGTGAAACACTTCCGCAGTTTCAATTATCTTCTTAAAATTCTTCCAATTATTCCGGCACACGCTGGTTTCCTAAATCCAAATGTACCAACGACCCCTCAAGACAGTGTGGTAATTATGTTGGACTTGACTGTAACTTGGACTATGCGTGGAAACCTATAATTGCTATTAATTGGCTTAAATATGAACTACACTAAAAGCTGTAATTCCATAGAATTAAGCATTTAAATTCATTTTCAAATTGGTCCATAATGTTTTGAATTATTTATTCAATTATTGGTTCATAATGTTTTGAATTAGACATTATTTTACAACTTTTTTCATTCAACAATCCATTACAGTCATTTACAAACTCAAAACATATACTGCGATTTTTCTAAGAGCGACCCTCAATGCACTTAAACCCCATCTTCGCGATGGAATGTGTCACGGCATTTCGCGTCTTTCTCAGTCGTTGCGCTAGATTTCGCACGATCGGGACCACGAAGTCTACAACGAGGAGACTCAACTCCGGTGGTGGGGTATGTACGAAAAACGTCGGCAGCTACTTGAAAAATAATACAAAAAAAACCGAGTCCCTTCGCCTTCAGCGACCTCACGTGGCAATTGAAAGAACTACGAAGGCTTTCAAAACAGCCAATGGCAGCAATGCATCGTATACAAAATTTAATTCAAACATTTTTTCTACAAAATTATTTACTACTTACTACTTCCTTTTAAACTTATTGTCTTCTGTTAAGCACATCCGCACACCGCCTGGTTGTAGACTTCGTGGGCGCCACTTGGACCAAACGAATTTGATTATTGGTGGCCGAGAAAAGCCGAGATAAGTTCCTTCTTTCGCCGCGTGATGTCGCAGAAGGCGAAGGGACTCGTTTTTTTTTTGTATTATTTTTCAAATAGCTGGCGACGTTTTTCGTACATACCCCCACCATGCCTCCAACACCGGAGTTGAGTCTCCTCATTGTAGACTTCGTGATCGCGACCGTATGAAGCAGCGCTTGCGATCATGCGACTTCTACCGGCAAGACCGACAAAAGACGCGAAATACCGTGACATATTCCATCGCGGAAGATGGGATTTAAGTGGCCTTGAGGGTCGCTCTTAGAAAAATCGCAGTATAGCCTCTTTATTTTCTGTTCTCTTTACACGGTGACCCATTCGTCAAGCTCGAAACGAACAGCAGCGCAGGGCAATTCGTCCTAAGACGTAAATCCTATTTGACGACTGCAGAGCCGCGAAAGTATTTTTTCCGGGGCTATTCTTAGGAGCTGGTGCCAAACCTCACGTAACGGAGAAGCAATCAGGCGGTCGGCGCCGCGGGGAAAACCTGCCGGGCGTTGCGCAACGCGCGCCGCGCCGCGCCGGCCGGTGACTCAGTGCCTGCGCACGCCGCCCCGCATCTGCTTCCGGAGCAAGGACGCGCGAAATACACACACGGCGCGGCGGTTCCTCCAACTATGGTCCGATTAAAATACGTTGGTGATTGACTGTTGCCATTGGAAAGAAGCGACGTTGACAGGTTGCGTACCACTGAGCACGCATTCCCGGGACACGAAAATAAACACTTGAAATAAAAAGTATTAAAGTAACCAAATCATGCACTCATATTGTATGAAGCTAGAGATTCAGAAGCACAGCTGTCAATCACCAACTTATTTTAATCGGACTGTACACTGCGATTTTTCTAACTTTGCTCCTCAAGGCGCTCAAATCCCATCTTCGCGATGGAATATGTCACGGTATTTCGCATCTTGCTCAGTCGTTCCGCTAATTTCGCATGATCGCGACCGTATCAAGCAGAGCTTGCGTTCATGCGACTTCTTCCGGCAAGACCGAGAAAGACGCGAAATGCAGTGTGATATTCCATCGCGAAGATGAGCCTTGAGTGGACTTGAGGGGCAAAGTTACAGAAATCGCAATATATACTGCGATTTTTATAACTTTGCCCCTCAAGACCCGTCTTCACGATGGAATATGTCACGGTATTCCGCAACTTTCTCAGTCGTGCCACTAGATATCGCATGATCGCGACCGTATCAAGCAGTGCATGCGGTCATGCATCATCTAGCGGCATGACGAAGAAAGACGCGAAATGTCGTGTGATATTCCAACGTGGCCATGGGAGCTTGAGGGACAGAGTTAGAAAAATCGCACTATATACTACGATTTTGCATAGCTGCCCCTTAAGCCCCTGTGGCCACGATGGAATATCACATGGCATTTCGCGTTTGGTAGATTTTAAGAACAGGGTTCGGCTCCTATTGACGCGCACGATTCGGTTCCGAACGAGTCACTCGCGGCGCCGCCACAGTGTGCACACGGCCACGTGGCCAACGCACTTTCGTGTGGAATCGTGACGCTTCGCTACCCGTGTCCAAGTTGAGGACGAGGCTCGGGCCTTCGGCCCTCGCGTTAACATAAAACATCCTTGAGTCTGTCCAACGCATAATTACCAACGCATTTTATGCATTAACATTATGCATGCAACGCATTTTATGCATTTAACCATTGTAATTCTCCATTACACATTCGCACCACACCGCACAATGCACAATGCTCCCTGAGTGATTCGTTCTCGTGGTCCGCGCGAGTGAACCATGCGCAAGTGAACCGTGCGCCGTTGTTTTAGTGAGCCGAACCCTGTCCTTAAAATCAGCCTCGCGTTTTTCTCGGTCATGCTGCTAAATCTCGCATGACCGCAAGCACTGCTTGATACGGTCGCGATCATGCGATATCTAGTGGAACGACTGAGAAAGTTGCGGAATACCGTGACATATTCCATCGTGAAGACGGGCCTTGAAGGGCAAAGTAATAAAAATCTCACTATATACTTCGTTTTTTTAAGTGACTGATAATATTTGGTCATTGTTACTCCTCCAGTCTTATGAAATGTATCGTGAACGTCCTTCTCAACGGGGATTGTGGACTCAGTCAGAAATGTGCTTACCACTGTTTAAAACATTCATTTTATAAGGCAAGTAGTATAACAGTGACCAAATGCCATCGGACACTTCAAAAATGTCAAAATATAAAAACACTTGTTAATTTCAAAAGTGAAATTTCTGCCGACCTGGATGGTCGAGGTGACCAAGCGTGTACCGAAAGCGCTTCATTCCGAAGGGTCGCGAGTTCGTGTCCCACCTTGGGCATACTTGTTTGTCCCTTGTCTCTCGTGTATGTGTTGTCGCGAAGGGCCTCGCGTTCTGCTGACCCCAGATATCAGGAGCTCGCAAGTGTGTTGTGTCTAGTGTATGCGTCCCATCGGGATCTAAACAATTAAATACCTCTCTACAAACATATTATCCGACCTACTATGCATGCCCTATCTCGTTAATTGCTTCGAGAACTAACTTTAAAAAATCCGAATCCTTCGAAATAAACGCCTCAGAACAATTACAAAGGCAATGCCTCATTACAATTACAAAGGCCCAATGGTTCGTTTCAAATTTATAGTTGCACAAACAATTAAATATCCCATATATAATTCTATTCATTACCAAGGTCTCCAGCAAATTCTACTCATGTACCAACCAGATCGATAGAATATCCAAATTAACCTTGCCCAAATGACATATTCCCGGACAATAATGAAAAGCAGGTTCTCGATTCAAGAATTTCTAAACGTTCAGTTCAAGTTGGCGAATACGTAAGGCGCTTCATGAGGTTCTTTTCCCCTTGAGTAGTTATATTTAGAAGTAAATTAGGACATAAAGATAATATAAGTCGTCAAAAATTAGACATGTAAAAGCGCTGTGTACCTTGTTCGTCTAATAGATAGAAAATGAACTGTCGGTGCGGCGGCGAGGGACGAGGCTACAGGACCAAGAGACTCGGTGCACGAGACCGGGCTGTCAAACTCTGCCGGTGCAGCGTATTCATTCTATTCGCTTGTTGATATTAAACCTGCATATTAGCCTACTGTGAGGATCCAAGTCGATCCTTTGCTTGCCTTCCCAGATACACCGATAACGGAAGATAACTATCTGCAATGAATTCTTTTCAATAATTTCCAACTCTTCTCAGATTAGCAGTAGGAAAGGTACTCCTGGAACAACTTTTCTTGTGAATAGAAGAAAATAGTACTAGGTTATTCCATCTGTGGTGAAGATTACTACTGAGGGTGTAAATCAGTTATGTATGCAACAGCGGTTCAGCTGATAATTGCATCTATAACAATTCACATGATGGAGACCAAAGTGTGAAACGGCGAGAACGATATTGGGAAAGAGAACCGAGGAAGGAAAGTAATTATTGAAACAAAGACAAGTTGAAGAATACGGAGGAAGAAACAGATGTAGGGGAATACTATCAAAAACTGCAAACGAATTCCAGAAGAAAAATATCAGTAGACATTGAGAACCGACAACCATCAGGAGAGTCGAGGTGGATTGATTGATTGATTAAAGATTCCAAGCGCGTCAACTGCAAAGGTCATTAGTCCCGTAAGTGTAGTGCATTTCTTATCGCGAGAGGTGACAGTGATCTTCCCCTGGAAGGCGAGATACGGAGTCGATCTACCCGTCAGCGTAGATGGGCACCGCATGGTACCCCCACCCCCTGGTTGCGGGGTTTCCCCCAAGCAGGTATCTCGCACCAGCGAAGCACCGCCCCAGCCAGGTCAAACTCTAAGCCTAGATCTGGTCTTGCGGCGCATGTGGTAGTGAAGTGCTTGTGTGTATGTAGGTACGGGGAGAGGATAGGACAAAAAAGAGGAATGATCGCGCGCGGTCCATGGCCCCTTTTGTTACTGTACTGCTCCAGCATTGCCTAGCATTTATCTGAAAACCCACGGAAAACTACAATTCTCCTCCCAATTTCAGCTGAATTCCACCTAGCTGTGAAGCTACCCTCGAAAGTCCTGCCACCGCACCCTCGACTAGGATCTCCCAGTCAGAGGCACTGCAGTGACATCCACTGATTCCCTGAGCCAGAAGGTACATTCGAAAACAATCACATGCTGGATAAATGTACCAAAGACAGAGAATGCGAAAGGGAACAATGTATGGTCCCGCAAAGGCGAAACCGGGAGACAAAACACCGGGCTAGGGCATGAGGTAGTCTCAGCCCGCGGACGAGAAGCGTCCCCACAAGGTCCCGCTCCCCTCCACTCCATTCTCCCCGCCCCACCCCACCCCGCGCCCCGGATTCCGAATACAAATGAGCTCTCTGGGCGGCTGCGGCGGGCCGCGGCGGCGTCGCCATCTCCGCGGACGCGGCCAGCCGCCGCCGCCGCCGCCTCCTTTTGTTGCTGCGTTCCACAAACGCGGCATTCCGGTCGCGGGGTAACGATCGCTCAGCCACGCCGCCGGCCGCCGCCGCCGCCGCCGCCGCCGCCGCCGCCGCCGCAGTCCGCAAACCGGGCCCTCCGCCTCCGCCGGCCAGACTCCGCGCCGCGCCGCGCCGCGCCGCGCCGCGCCGCGCCGCGAGCGCGCCAGGGGTGTGCACCCCGCCCACACGACGCGGGGCCCACGGCACGCGAAGAAGCTGAGTGAGTGGCAAACGGGCCCCGGCCCACCCTCGACCTAGCCATGGGGGCTGGGACCGCGCTTCTGTACAAATTCATCCAATACCACAAGATGAAACAAAAAGACAATGAGAAACGGACTTCGAAATGACCGTGATTAGCTGCAGGAAGAAGAAGTAAAAAAACGCAAAACTTAAGAAAATTGCGTATGTGAAGCCAGGGATTAAATTGATCGGAAGTTCGAATCAAGCTAAGAACCTACTAACAGAAGCTATAACACCTTTGCTGAGATTGGAAGCTGAGGGAAATGCGTTTACTCTAAAATGACAAACAATGCATACAGATTCAAATAAACGAAGATTCACACTTCTTGTAATTTTATTGTCATTTATTTTCTATAAACAATATCTAACTACACAAGTTCATTTTGTTCTGTTAAGAATCAAATGTAATTTATTAGCCTTTACAGCATTATCTCAAATCAGGAAAATTTATCACAGCAACGTCATTTTAGAGTGCATCAGAATGTTGAAACTACACTGAACATCTTGCCTCTACCACCTCCTCAAAAAGGCGAGAATTACCATTACACATTCTTTCAAGGAAACTGTGCAAAGTGTGTCTTTACTCAGTTTACTGAGACCTATTTTTATCACGACAGAAAAATAACTACCGAATGCCGAAATGACTGAGCAATTGCGAAGAGTGAATGTCATGTTCAACAAGCACAAACAGCTGTGACGCCAATTCAGGTTCCCGACGTGTTGTGCTCGGTTAATATCTAATAGAAGGGTGATGACGAGCACCAAGATCTCATTAATACAGGTATTGTAGGATACTAAAACAACATTATTACGCAATAAAAACAAAGTAACATTCATTCGATTTTTATGAGTTCTCTTCTTTCCAATTACCTTCAATTTAACACTTTCTCCATAACCATCAACACTATCTTTTCATTAGCGCATTGAAATAAAGGAAACTGCCTTAAATAAGAATTAACGATTTCGAACTTTTTTAACCGTTCAACAAATTCTCGAAATCAGAAACTCTATAAAACTATGTGAAGATCGAGATGGTAGTGACGGCTCCTCAGCAAATATATTCCTTTTGTTTAGTTCAGAAAACTGTCATTCGGATGGTGGTCCACTGGAAAATGTGGAGGACATGTCGGCCATAAACGCATATTGTCATCAGACTTTGCCTATCTTACTAATTCAATAAGAAAACCCTCGAGGAGGGTAGCTTTCCGTATTGCACGATCGATTTGGTACATTTCCATGAAACAGAAAATGCTAATATGTACGAAGTGAACCTGAAACCAAATGCAATAGATCTATCCATAGAAAATCTTTCCTTACCCTCCTAATATTCATTTTCAACGATCTCATTTGAATCCATCGACTCTCGAGAACACTCTTGAAACATTTACAACCCATGGTGTCAACAAGCCCCATCGCAAGCCAGTCAACAGCAACGAATCGTAGTGCTAGCTGAGGGACCTCCGGCCGCTCGGGTGAGTTGCTCCCCCTTCCTCCCGACCTCGCCCAGCCCCTCCCCCTCCCCCTCCCCCCTCCCCCCTCACCCCTCCCCGTGCCTGCGTAAGCGCCGGCCGCGCCCACGCCAGCGCCTCCGCCTCCGCCACGGGGTATCGACTAGGTTCGACGAGACGCCGAGCTCCAGCGCCACCAGCACGCAGCGCACGCCCCGCCCCGGGACTCGACGCCCGGACGCCCAGAGAGGGAGGGGCGAGGAGCAAGGAGTGCCGCGCCGCGCCGCGCCGCGCCCTTTTCCTCCCCGCCTCCCCCGCCGCCGGCGCAGCTGCTACTCGCGCTGCCTGCAGACGCCACGTCGCGCGTTGCATGAATCGATGCTGCGCTCAGATGGCGCCAGTTAATATTGCTTGCGGATTCATATAGTCAGCGGCGGATCCAGGAGGGCATGGGGGCCATGAGCCCCCCCCCCCAAGGCCTAGAGTTTTCGTTTGTTACCTTCCTTTATTTGACCAAATTGATTTATTTATTATTTATTTATTTGGTCAAAAAACAGTAAAACTGTATATGACGTATGGGGAAGACATTATATGCGCACATTATCTTGAGGCCCAAAATTTTTAAAAAAATTAAAAAAGAATTTTAAAAAATTAATATTTTGAATATTTTTATATTTAAATATTTTTATGGAACCTGGAATGGAATTTATGTAATTTATTTTGTAATTGTCTAGTACCCTAAATACGCCACGGAAACAATACGCTATATAATAACAAATATGTTTATTATTTATCAAAAATATATTATGGCCCCCTCCAAAATGATCGGCTGGATCCTCTCCTGCATATACTACATACACGCTTGAGTCTCTATGCTTAATTAAACGTTTCCAGGAGCTACAAGTTACGGATAAAGCGCGAAGCTGGCTAATAAACGAATCAGACGGTCCATGTGGACTTCATCCAAATTAAAAGGATGAAGTCCAAAGTTCGTTCAAGGAACGAGTTCGATACTCATTTCCGACTTTCACCGGATGAATAATAATCCGTTTTTTAGTCATTCATTATCCACGCCGTCGTGGCTAATGTGAGATTTATCCGGATACTCGTAGCATTGTCCATTTTCGGTCTTCAACCTTAACTTCATTTATTTGCTCTCTTACGTCCCAATGTTTTCTGAGTCTTCAATTAATATTCTCCATGGATTTAAATGAAGACCTCAGGGCAATAACATGCTATGCCATAATACGTAAGTTTTGAGAAAACGGAGAGTAAATGTTTAGACATTGCATTTTACACATTAGTAGAAAGAACATTAATGAATTGCACTTCCATCTTGCGGCGAATCTTTAAAATAAAAACCCAAAATCTAGATACATCTATGGAGCCTCGAAGAACACTAATATCTCAATTTCTTCAGAAATGTGGCATAGAATGTTATGGCCCCAAGGTCTTCAAATACATTATTAGCCCTCCAATGTTTGCAAGTCCGACAGTTTGTCCGTAGGTTGATACCGGTCTTGCCTGTATGACTTAAATAAAAGAAAAAGTGCCCTGACTAGACTTCTCATAGAACAACCTGCTCCACCCGACCCTCATTTACCACGTGTTTGTATTGAAGACAGCGACGAGGGAACCGAAAATAAATGTTTGAAGCATTTATGTTAAAGTACGTTCTTTGTGTCTCTTAAAAATATTCAGCTTTGTTTACATAATATGAGGAAATGTTTACATAACATATTCTGTATCCATCAAAAAGGTACAGTATACTTTCATTTTGTTTATTACCGAAATATTTTAAACAATTTGTAGCTCCACTAACTGGTTTGCTTCAGTAATCGAGTCCAGAGAAAATCATGTTTAATCACACCCAATATTCCATTCCCATTTACCGTTATTACGCTTTACTAATACGACAAAAATTAATGGCACGAGAGTTATACCATCTTCTCATTTGCTCTTCTGTGTCTTTTCATAATAAAACGAAGATAAACCTTCAAAAGTTTATGTGAGCTGATAAATGTCTGTCAGCACTTTCGTATGTCACACTCCGCACAATGGCATGTTACAAGTGCCTCTGCATCATCCTGTATGAGAAGTATTTTTCAGAAGACACAATGAACTAGGCAAGGATGCTTCTACCTACATTTTCAACATTAATGTTTAATGACAAAATTTAGGACAGAAGCACACGTTTTCACTTTACTTCGCTTTGATGTGACGCAAAAAAGCACAGACGTCGGTGCAGACTTCAGTGAAGGCAGATGCCTTACTCATGCTGCCAAGAGAGTGCTAGTAACCTCGTTATCTGGGAAGAACTGCAAGCACCAGCTGTTGTGCTGCGGCTGTCGCCACTGATGCTCTTACTGCTACTAAAACGTGCATTGCTGGAGCGAACAGTCCCGGATAAAAAAGTATCCTTCCTCTGGCTATCGATCCAACAGCTGCAACACTGTTGCGACATTAATTCAAAGAATAGTTTTAAAAATAATTAGCTCTCGCTTGCTTTGTGCATTTCACAAGCGCATTTGATTCTACGTTTTGTCAGCTGCATTACTGGTTAACTGAACAGTATTCACTGCATGTTTTTGTGAATATGTCTAGATGTGAAGATTATGTAAAATGCTGGGTCTGAATTACTATGCAGACAAATAATTTAAAAAATTCTCACAAATACGTTACAGATTTCAGTGAAATGATAATATACTCTAACAATATCTCCTGTAAAACAAACACACATAGTTTTTACTTATTTTAAACATAATTTAATGAGAGAAGCTAGTAGCGCTACAATAGTAAATACTCCCTCCCATTATTTCTAACTTTTGCATTTTTCGAAATTCAGAGTAAGCAACGGAAATGAGATCTGCACCGTTTTTTTAAGAGCCCCTCGTTTCATTGGTGAAAAAATTTGGAAGAAAAAATTTTGGGCCATTTTGAGAAAATTTTTTTCTTTATAAATGGCATTGACTTCAAAAAATTGTACATGACTTTTTTTAAAGATACCACATAAGATAAAACTTTATGTCTTGAAGATTGTACTTTTGAAGTTTAAGTTTTTGTAATTTTCGAAAATACAGAAAGTTTGCTGGAAATTGAACCAGCACATTTTTTATCGTTTTTTGACTCTACAAAGGAAGAATCTAAAGAAAAATTGGATCCGTTTTTGAGAAAATACTTGATTAAAATTTGCCTCTATTTCACGACTTTCATATTACACGAAAACTACTTATATTTTCAAAAAATTGTTGATGACCTTATTTCAAGATTGTCTTTGAAGAACAGATTTTATAAGGAGAAAAACCTATCTTCAAACCTGTATTTGCAGGAACCGTCGAAAACATTTTGAAATTGTGATAGTGTCTTTGAACACAGGTTCCCTAACTACAAGAAAGAATTTGTCCAAAAGAATATTCTGCTCTTGATATAACGACATAAGGACTTTACATTAGTTTAAATTGTATGTTTTAAATGTCTCACGAAATAAATATTTTTTTCTTAATTTTTTGCGATCATGGCCATTTGAACTCCAATTTTCCACACAAGAATGTGCTTCCGAGTCTGATAGACCTCTTAAAACCCGACACAGATAAATATATTTTAGATTTAAAAGATAAATTTAAAATAAGCAGAATGTGTACCATGTGCCTTGGTAATATATATTATTTATTATAATTAAAAATAAATAAAAAACAAAATATTATTAAAAATAAAAAATTATGTATGTTTTGTTTATAGTAATTCATTCCTGAATTTTTCACGCGTGTTTATGGTCCTCGCTGTCCAGCATTCTTAATTTGCAGAACATGCGCTATTTAGCCGCAACTGCATTTTTAACCCGTTCCTGAATTTTATGAATTCGAGCCCAAAATGGTTGTCAGCCCCAACGGCTGTCAGTGGTCGTTCCGAACGGAAAGCCCATTCTATCCGACCCTTCGACGGGCAATTTGATTTTGCCGAGGTGATAGCGTTAATAACTCGGTCCATCCGGTGAAAAATGCCCCAGAGCGGAGTTTTTTTTTTCCGACAGTCGATCAGAGGCAGCGGTAAATACTAGCATACGGTCAGTTCCCACATGTCGCAAGCCACATGGCAGTTTTCAGCAATGGAGAAAAGAAAGAAATTGCTGACAGAGATGGCTTAAGCGTGATACACAGTTTCGAAAGGAGCCAGATTGTGGTTTTGAGCTGCTGATCAACTCTCACCACACCTTTTCGTGTTTCTCCTTAAACTTCCGAGATAATGACCTGCCTTCCTTTGTTGAGATCACCATTTTCAGCCATCCGCCATCCCACAAACACAATTGTTGTACCTCTCAGAATGCGTATATTCATGCAATGTCTTTTTTCACAATTGAAGACTGGAAACAAAACCGATTGGGTGACAAAATGTAAATTCTAAAGAAAATCGATTTAAAACGTTCTACAGCAATTGATTTCCATAAATTTAAAATAATCCCAGTTTGTAGTTCATACAACTTGAAAACACACGACTTTAAAAAGAAACAAGACACTGCCATGTGATGAAATAAATACTAGATCTTAAAATGAAATTACACTACAGTTTTCTTGAGAAGGGATATACGTGCCATTGTTGAGATATCAAAAACTGCATTCCATTCCCGGATGATACTAGAAAAATACGCGCTTCTAATCGGAATCGAGTGCAGAAGCATTTACTGCAGAAGCATTACCACAGGGTTACAGATGAGATAACGTTATAAATTTTATTGTTTTCTGTCTAACGATGTTTTCGTCTTTATCAATACAGGGTGGTCAGCATTCACTTCAATCCATTGTATCATAGATATCTTAAGTTTGGTAGTAATAATGCAGCATTCAGTTCCTCCTATAAAATCATAAAAATCTACGTTGCTACTGACTTGACTGCATGTTTAAAAGCAGTGTTTTAAGGGTGACGACACGGTTTGAGGGCAGTTCAAAGCACGATTGTGTGACCATGTCATTATGATAGGAAACCTGTTATCAATGACTATTTTAAAGTAAATAAATTAAAATAAACACCATTGTTTTGATACATTTATCGCCATGATTATTCGTGGGGAAGTGGGTGTAAATAAAAGTGGTTGCTGAATGCGTTATCTGGCTTAACAGTGATAGGGCTTTCAGCATTTTTTTTACGAAACAATGACAGGAGATAAGGAAAAGCGAAACTTAGCTGTAGCTAACGAAAAAAAACTAACCAATCTCTCGGGAACCTTTAGACACATTTCATTGTCTTGGTATTAAAAATAATATTGTTAGCGATTTCTTTTAAATAGCATTTCCAATTTTTGAATTCCAGTTTTCATTTACTTTTTTCGCATTGTTCGACAACCCGCACAAATTCAAACAACTTACCTTTCTGGTGCAACAATTATGCACTAAAAACAATATTAGAATTCATAACAATCAACCAGAAAAGGGTCGTTTATTCTCTTTTGCCGTCATGTTATTTTTTTATTCCTCTTTGAATCAAATTACTGAGCTGAAATAATAGGATATCCTAGGGCAGTCATTTATTCAAACCGTTGGCTGATTTGGAGGCATAAAAAAAGGAGGGCGAGGGAGGAATGAGAAAGATTCAATAACGAAAAGAACAACGCAAAAATTTAAAAGAAATGAATTTCTTTATAAAAGCAGAATTCACACATCTCGAGATTAGAAATGAACAATGAACTCTCATACCAGTAGGCAGGTACAGCAACAAATCCGAAGGAGAAAACTAATAAAGCAACGGGGAAAGAAGATGGTCAAGAAAGGAAGAAGGGAAGAAGAAAAAAAGACGTCGAAGGACAGAGCCTTTCCATAACAGAAGCATTCCAGCCTTGCTGTCTAAACGTTCGAAAAAATCGAAAAGTCGGGCCTGAAACATTGTCTTGAGAGAGTGGAGTTTACGTCCTTTCGGCGCCATGTTGGCAAAGGTTCATGCTAACCGCGCACAACAAACCGTGGCCTGCGGCTACACGAGCAGGGCAGCAGGGGAACGGGGGAGTGCGGTGTGGGAGGGCGGCGTTTGGAGAGGTCGAGCCATGCGCAGGCGTTTCACAAGTAGGGCAGGCGCCACCACAGCGTCCACAGTCTCGGCCTCCACCTTCGTCACCGCCTGCGTCGGGAACAGGGGGCGGGGAGAGGCGTAGCGGGCCGATACGATGCGGGGCGGAGCGCGGCAAGGCGGCGCAGGCCGGGGCGGGGCAGGGCAGAGCAGGGAGGGGCGGGGCGGGGGCGGGGAGGGGGCGGGGCGGGGAGGGGGCGGGGCGGGGAGGGGGGGCGGGGCGGGACAGGGTGGAGCGGGGCGGGCCGGGTCAGGGTGGAGCGGGGCGGGGCAGGGACAGGTTGGGGCAGGGACAGGGTGGGGTAGGGACAGGGCGGGGCAGGGACAGGGCGGGGCAGGGACAGGGCGGGGCAGGGACAGGGCGGGGCAGGGACAGGGCGGGGCAGGGACAGGGCAGGGCGGGGCGGGGCAGGGACAGGGTGTGGCGGAGCGGGGCATGGCGGAGCGGGTGTGGCGGGGCGGGGCGGGGCAGGGGCAGGGCGGAGCGGGGCGTGGCGAGGCGGGTGGGACGCGGCGGGCCACGGCGGGGCGGGATATGCAAGGGAATGTGCGGGGACGCGCGCGGGTGACCCACAGGGCACGCAGCCAACAGGGCGTCGGGCGTCGAGGGTCGGAAGGAAGGGCGAGAGCAGGGCGAGGCCGGCCGGCGACGAGGGCGACGAGAGCGTCGAGGGCTGCGACAAAGCGCTGCGGCCGGCGCGGCGCCGCGAGAGGCCGGCGGGAGGGGCGGCTGAGAGGGCGCCGGCCCCCACCCCCACCCCCACCCCCACCCCGAGGCCCGGAATAGAAGCCCGAGAGCCAACGCCAGAGAGATTGAGCAGAGACCATCGCAGTATTCGTACTTTCTTTTTCTGTTGTAGGTTATTCACCCCATTTCTTTAGGGATCTATTTTCATTACTGTAGAATATCTTTTATTATCTGCACTATTTGTTTCGTGATTTTTCCCATAGACGTATTTCGCAACATTGGCGCAGGTGCGTGAGTAGCAACTCACACGTTTGACAAATTCCAATCTTTTAATAGAAGTTTTAATGCGCTTTCTTCCATATTTGGCATAGAATCGTCAGTGATTCGTATCGATTTTGAGTTTATTAATCTACGAAATCTAATTAAAGAATTTTGGTTATTACCTTCTCGTGGTGTGGTCCTGAGTTCGATTTCCCGTTGAGGCAAAATTAGAGTTGTAGCTTTCCTTGACAATCGTCTCAGTTTCTGCTGTGCTGTGTAAGGAAGAAAAGCTCAGGTAGGCGAAGTTTGTGAGTTACGGCGAAGAGAATACGTTATGTTCACCATCCGTCTCTCTCACCCCCCCCCACGCGTGCGAATTAAACTAGGCCCAGGCGTGGGAGACACCGTTAACTGTCGTCGATTGTCGGCAAAGCCAGACAATCGACCCAAAATGCCAAATATCTACAATGTTATAACCAGGGATTAGGCGATTCTAAAACAAGACACGCACGCTTGCGGAAATGCTCATTAAATGCACGCCCCCGCCTCCAACAACATGGTACATGACTCAAAGACCAATTGATCATTAAGCTGCGAATTTTTGCCTATTTGCCGATTTTTATCCTTCAATTAAAAATGTAATATTTTAGGTTACTTATGCATTTTGAGGCATGAGTAGTATCATATTTTAATACACCTAATGCTTCAAAATCAATAAGTAACCTAAAATACTTAGTTTTTAATTGAAGGATAAAAATAGGCAAGTAGCCAAAAATTCGCAGTTTAGTAATCACATGCACGGTATCTCTAACGCGTATCTACACAGCGGTTCCGACCGGGGTATATACCAGTAAGTCCTGAGGAGGTGAGTATTGAAGGAAGCTGCAGCAAGCGAACGTTGCTTTGAATCAGTGGCGGAACTGGGTGGGGAAAAGGAGGGGGGGCGGTCCGTCCCGGGTGACACCATTTTACGGGTGACACCAATTATAAAATTTTAATGATTTATTTAAAAATCATATTTTTATAAAACTTGCATTTGTTAATTATCTATACTTCGTCTTAGATTATTTAGTTAAAAATTAAGTTTCAATAATTCTGAATTAATGCAGTGTTTTAATATATTATAAATAAATGTCATGTGCAAATACATTGTTATTAAATAATGTATAAACTATTAATACTTTTTTATATTTACTTTACGAAGGGGGGGGGGGTGATACCCTTAGTTTTGCCCCGGGTGACACCAACTGAAGCTTCGCCACTGCTTTGGAGTGGCCCGGAGAACAGTGCAGCCACAGTGCCGAGGGGCTGCCGGTGGCCGTCGCCGCGCCCCGCCTCTTTATCGACGCACGCACGAGAGGCGACTGGCCCCGCAGGGGATTGTCGGAGCGCTCGAGCCGGCGCCCGGGGGCTCTGCTGCTTCGGTTCAAACGGAAGTCTGCAGGGGAGACACCTGCACTGTCTTTGAATTGCAGGACGAGCGGAGCTAACCCCTCACACGTTGTAAGACACCGAGATTTCATGTCACACGACATGCATCTTCTCGGACTTGTTATGAAAGAAATACTCGCACATCCACAAGGTTTAAAAATGTGTTAGAAGCTCATATTCCATTTGTATGCGAGTGCAATTTTGTCAAAAGTTCTGAAATGTTCAACATATGCATTTAATATTTTTTCTTAGGGAAACACATGGTTCAATGGCCAGAACTGCTGAAAAAGTTTGATTTATTTCAAAGTCAAGTGTTCCATTTGAGTTATGTTATCGCCCCATCCACTGAAAAATTGTAAACTAACAGAAGTAGCTCAAGGCATCAACTAATTCCAGGGCAGTGCATCTGACGGGGAGGTCCTAGGTTCGAGTCCCCACGTGGCACGATTTTCCACTCTAACGGGATAGCTCGGTCCAGTTCAGTCGCTGTCTGGAGAAGAATTCTAGCGGCCGGCTGTTCTGATCGGTAATTTTCCGTGGTTGTTTTTTTCTTTAGGTCGCTTTTCAAAATATTGGTCATACAGCCACCACGGTTACTTTTAAAACTGTAAACTGTTAACTGTTACTTAAAAAACTTTTAAACTGTAGGTAGAACACAAACACACTCATGTCTCAGGCGGGACTTGAACCCGCGACCCTCCAATCCGAGATCACTACTGCACTATTGCTTTAGTGGTCTCGGCCATCAACCCGACTTTCCGCGGTTTCTTCAATCAATACCAGGCGAATGCCAGAGCAGTACCCTAACATAGAGCATATACATAGCAGTACCGCACACACTCTTTCTTCGTTGTCCTCTCCTCACCCCTTATACACACTTAAACTAACATTCACACATGCCGGGAGACCGGTCGGGAGCACGGATCTTGTCCCGGCTGGGGTGGTTCTCCACTGCTGCGACATACCCAGTCAGGGAAAGCCCCGCTGGCTGACGGTAAGACGGCGCCGAATCTCGCCATCCCGCGGGGGAAGATCACCTCTACCTCACGAGGAGAAAAACTTGCACTAAGATTATGGGACTAATGACCTTACCCGTTAACGCGACCGGAATCAATAATAATAATTATTTATAATAATAATGCCGCCCTCGTGGCCGAGATCGCTAAGACAATAGTGCCGTAGTGGTCTTGGACCGTGGGGTCGCGGGTTCGAGTCCCGCCTCGGGCACGGTTGTATTTGTTCGTCCTTTCACACTCTATCATCACCATATCGTGAAGACGAAGAAGAAGAAGCAGGAGAAGGTGAAAATATGTGTATGTACATTGGCCAAGTTCAGCCGCAACGAACAGACCGGTACGAGGAAAGTGTGTCGATCAGAACAGCCAGCCGAGGAGAACTCATCTTGAAATCTCCAGAGCGCTGCTAGAGCCGGGAATCTGAAACCGCGCTCCGCGACCTCGAACTTGAGCAGCGGCAGGCGCTCGACCCTTGCGCGCTCGCGGGCACCGGAGGAAAAGTGGAGTGGCGAGGTCCGCCGGCGAGGGCTGGTGGCCGGCGCGGCAGCAGGAGCAGCGCCAGCCGACCGGCCGCTGCAAGTGAAACCTAACCGCGGGAGTCGCCCGCGGTCGCGCGTAATGAGCATTCAGTCGCTCGTTCGCTCGCTCTCCTCACTCGCGTGCGTCTATATTTACGCCACTCGATCGGGCGGCGTGAGGGGGGGGGCGAAGGCGAAGGCGGCGAGGGGGGGGGGGGGGTCGCCCGACCTTGGCGGCAGGCAGCCTGTCGCGTCTCGCGGGTCTTGCGCGCCCGGTTCCGCCTCGTCACTGGAACCGCCGCCAGCCGCCGCCGCCGCCACCCGCTTCGTCATCGCAGCCTTGCCCGCGCTGTCGTTGCCGATGTCGTTAGCGCTGGTCCTTCATTTGAAGCTGCACGGCGTGTAGGCACGAGAAGATCTGATTAGGGTGAGCGTGACGATCCTCCAAATAGTTGGAGACCAGCAGATCTCGGGTCATGATGAATTAAAACACCATGTACTATGTTTGTGCTTATAACCGTTCAGAAATAGTAAAACTGAGTCGAAAATCGAGGAGTACTCTGCACACGATACCAGCTAGGAAACTAATTACACCAGTCTATGTAGACGTAGTAATTATTTGTTAGCTAAAAACCCTGTGTACAACGTGTTTTGTTGTTGTCACAAGCTCACCGCTATTACTTTGGTTGTTTTTCCATTAATATTGCGTCGATTAATTGATTTAAGAGAAACTTGTTAAATGAAAAGTTCAGCTCACATTAGCCCTGAAAGAGCAGATATATGCTGGTAATGTCGGCCTCCATCTTCTAAAGCACATGACACTACAACATGTAGATTCATTCAATAAAACTTTCCTTTTCACCCGATGCAATTGCTCATCTCTGAATTTATATTAATTATGACACCAACGACGCCTTCATTTCTTTCTTAGCACGTAAGCAGCTTGTTTCTGTCCGGGGTGTTTCAGACCACTTCAACAAGCACCACCATTCCTCTACCATCGCCACTACCGTCGCTCTGCTCCCACACTCGTTCTTTGTCCTCTGCGCCGCAAGCAGCCGCTACCGCTGTCGCTTTCTACCGCGGCGCGGCGGCCGCAAAGGCTATTACGGCGGAGACACGTTAGCGGCTCACCGGAGAAACCATGCCGCGCCGCGCCGGCGGAAACCGCGCGGTGAAAGGCACGTGCACGTGGAAGAAACAGCGGCGCGGGCGGTGGGTCGGGGCTGGAGAGAGGGCCGAAATTGTGATGAAGATGCTCATGCAGAGCGGGGCAAACGCGCAGTAACACACGGTGTGTTTTTTGCGTTGATTGATTAGTAATTCCGGGCGCATTAACTACTAAGGTCATCACGCCTGTAGTGTAGTGCAAGTTATATATTTTATTGCGCGAAAGGTGGAGGTGATCTCCTCCCCCTGGATGGCGAGATCCGCCACCGACCTACCCGTCGGTTTGCTGGTTTTTCCCTAACCAGGTATTTCCCACCAGTAGGGCATCGCTCCATCAAGGAGAAGCTCCAAGCTCCAGACTGGTGTCCCAACGTGTGTGGCAGTGTAGTGCATGTAAGGGTAAGACTGTATAATTAAGAGGTAAGGGTAGGACAAGGAAGAGGAAGGTAGCATGCGGTCCGTGGCCCGTTTCTTACGGTACTGCTACGGCATTCACGTGATGCTGGTCGGTGATACAATGGAAATCTACCGATCAGGGTAGACGGTCGCTAGAATTGACCTTCAGACAGCAGCAGCTGATTTCAATCTAGCTCTGGAGCTAGTGTCTAAAATTCTGCCGCAGTCGAGGACTCGTACCCTAGGACCCTCCTGGTCAGAGGCACTGCAATGTTATCAATTATGCCCTGTGACACTTAAGCCATTACGGTGGTTGTTGATCAGGTACGGATTCAGAAGTATTTCGGCGGGGATAGGAGCTACTTCAGTTCGAACCGGTTGGAATTAATTCGTTCAAGAAAATGATTGGTTAAGGTTATGGTTTATTTTCTTGAAAATGCCAGTCGCTCAGGCTTACTGGAAATACTTCAATGGAATTTGATTCTAGCAATACCTCCTGGTCATTGTTGGACTTGAAATGAGTAACAAACAATGTTGGATTTAAGGGACACCAATTGAATTTCTTGTCGCGTTTCGAGAAAATCAGGCGGTGAGATAGAATCTCTAGAAATTCAGGATCTAATGGAACATTTTTAACATAATAGGAGTAGAACAATAAACTGTTTATGGCTCAAGATGTCTTTTCTAAAACATTTTTATAATTATTATATCGAATGGCCTGGATTTACACACTGTTTAACCGATTTAGTGATTAAAAATATTGCGAGTTATCTAACTCTTCAAAACTGAAAAGGGCCGCTGCACGAAAGACATCCATGTTTTAAGTAAACATGATTGACACCCTCTGTGCGGGGTTCATATTGCAATAAGTAATGACTAGGACTGTCATTCAGAACAACAATTAGACCGTTTCATTTGAAGTCCATCAATTATCAGTGACATACAAGTAAGTGCACACGTAACGTCGATAGTGAGCTAAGGATCAGAGCGCAAGCCAGTAACAACTGATTATCTTGAGAATTATGAACAGCTGTTTCACATGTTGTCCTATCACTCACGAAAGAACAAAGCAAGGATAAGTTTATTTTTACACTAACACATTTATTTATAGATCGGTTCCATCAACAGAGAGAGAGCATATGAAAGAGACCATCAACCACAATTGCACACTAAGAATCCTGTAAGAATAATGTTAATACAAAATATTATTCTTATAAATAAGAGTTTATTTTCAGTCCAGCTGAAGTGCCTTGCTATGCCCAGGTAATTATTTTTCAATATCTATTAATATTTCAGAATTCTATCTGAAGTGCTATGTCCATGTCCCATGCTTACACTTCCACCTGAGACGCTTCGCCTTGGTCCGTCCCGCCCTCGCCCTGCCTCGTTCGCTACGATCATCGTTGCTACGGTCATCGGTAAAGAGATGCACTGTTGAGAGCATAGCTTCCGCGGCGGGTCCAGTATCTTCTTGGATCCGGAAGACGCCGCGTCCTAGGCATAGGTGCCAACACTTCAACCAAAGGAGCGCCTTCCTCAGGCGAAATGTCTTACAATATTCCTCCCCTTTCCTCCGATTGGTCAAATGAAAGCGTAGGCTTCCGCGGTGGGACTCCGTATCTCATAGTTATCCTGGACACACGCATTCTAGGCACGTGTGCCATGGCATCTGCGCCTAGGCCCGCGCATCTCCCGGACAGCCAAGTAGAAGGTGCATATTCACGGCAAACTTCCATCACAATTTTAACCTTCAATTACTCGACGTCTAATTGCCCAGTAGGAATGAATCAAAAGGTTTTAATGGACAATTTTGTAGGCAAAATGTCTCGTCACACTTTTTTTGAATTTTCTCACTCATTGAGATGTTGGTGAAAAACTGAAGAGTCTGAACTTAAAGTTTTTAAGGGTGGGAGAAGAAGTTGGATAATTCTTCCAAAATCTCATGTACGCAGTACCTTTTCTCTTATTTTGAAGGTCAAGTGTAGAAAAATTTATTAATAGAAAATAAAATTGCAGTTTTTAAAACAAACATCCTTACTTATGTATACAAAATAATTATCTGAAAACTAGCAAAAATTATGTCCGACAAAATACTCTACCTCTTATGAAAGACCCTTCGGAATCGGCTGTGCCGGTCCTGAGGTCCATCCCGGACAGCAAAGACACAAGGATACACAAAAAAAATTGAAAAAGGAATTCAATGGAGGTCATCATGTAAAAAACCGAATGAGCTTACTAAAAAGAGTTATTTTGAAATAAACAGACAATTCAATGTATGAATACTTATGCAGATATTCATTACAAAATTCAAAAGTACCTTACATTTATTTTGCATGTTTAGCATTAGTTAAAATGAAAGACATTATTTATTAACTGAAATTAATATAATTCGATATGCTTCTAAGGTTGAGATTCACCAACGCAAGCAGTGAGCTTTAGAACAGAATGTCCTACAGTTATTAACCACACCTGCCTTCCGGCATTAATTCCAACCAGTGAAACTGCAACAATTGGCAACAATGTCTATAAAAATAGTGAATTTGCACTCATTGCCTCTGAAGTGTACAACGTTTAGAAACGAAATAAATGCGACGAGCGTTCGCTCGTTAATAAGTTTAGTCCAGCGGAGAACTCCGCAAGCAGTTTTTAAAATGCAAAAGAGGCTTGGCAACTGGGGTCTTTGTTCCCAAGAATAACGCAAGAAAAGTACAACGTTCATTTTTACAACCCTGCGATGAACAGGTTTCGACACAGTCTGGAATGAGACCCAAGGCCAGGTGCGTACTTTAATGGCGAGCAGCGTAACTTGCACAACATTAATAATGTTACTTATTCTTTAAACCATGCGACTCCTGAACCAATGAAACAGTATGGAAAGACACTTGATTCACGTCGCAGGACATCGATATTGACAATGCGTTACGGTCACCAGTCCTAAATGATTTTTTTTAAATGTTTTATTTTATCAATCAAGTTAAATTGAACATTCAATTTAGTGTTTTTTAAACAATTGCAATTTAAAGGTACGAAATTCACAAAAGGTAGAAATTAAAATAGAGTAGACTCTATTTTATAGCTATTTCGAATTTATGTATTGAAAGAAGCCCTAACAAAACAAATGAGGCTATGATGTATTTCACAAATCGTAGAATAAGATGAAAATATTCACAAAAAGAATGAATGCAAAGTTTAATAAGTCATTTTCGCAGTTGCACTATCATATACTCGTAAGAATAAATAAACAGGTGAAATCATTTTAACTTTTTATTAGAAAGTGAGAAAAACAGGACCATTATTATCTCAACGTAAAAATCAAAGGGGTAGAGTCAACAAACAATTCGCGCAGGAGTCCTGTTAAAAAAGGTAGGAAATTAGAAAGGAGAACAATGTCCTAGGCATTTTCCCCACTCCTCCGAATCTCAACCCAGCAGCAACATCCCTACGGCATATACCCCCTCCCTCAAGAGCGGGCGAACCGAGATTCACACGGAGTGAGACAGCGCGTCGCAGAACAATTACTATGCTATTAATTAACACGAAAGCGTCTTTCGAATCGATATCCGCACCCGACAGCGGCGAACGCGTGCCGAGCCCCGCAAACACTGGCACCCACCGCCCCGCCTCTGGCGCGCGCTTCCCTCGCAGCGCCTCCCCAATGGGCCGAAAAGGGCACAGGGCCACAAAAATATGGTCCTAATCAAGCATATAAGGAAGAACTGGGACAAACGTTTTACACTTCTCCATCCTCTACTTGCAGTATCAATTTTACAATGGGGAAAACGTTAAATAATCCCAAAGAATACACTCACGATACTCCGAAAGATATGTTAAAACCCCCATGAAAATAAATAATCAGAATAATAATGTTGTTAAAAAAATTTTTAAATTTTCATTCCAATATAAAGATAAGTTTTGAATGTATGTATAGAGATTGTATAGAGGGTTTTTAGATTTAAGAATAAAAATGTATCATAAAATTTGTGTATTTTATTTAACTTGTTTTAGATGTATGTGTCAAAAATATAAGTAAGAATTCTCTGTAAATAGCTAGTAGTAGAAGAGTGAGAGGTTGTATGCCCAAATGTTTTGTATTTATCAATAAAATGTACAAATGTAAACATATGAAAGGCAAAGCTGACGAGCAGGAAGAAAATAAATTTTTAAAAATGGTTAACCGGTGCTGTCATTCAGCTGCGTCATTCGCGTGACCCGGTTGTTAAAATTGTTGTAATACGCGGAACCAGTTGAAATGTATCAAAAAGAAAGTTTGTTAACATTATTGCAGCTCTGAATAAATATTTCTGATTGGGACGATCTCTCTTCATCTGGCCTGCTGCCTCGTCCCTGCTGGCTGTGACTAACTTCGTGAAATCCTTACGTCTTGGACACCATACGGCTGTTGTTACACCACGTCACAAAGAAGAAAAATACGAATATTCACAGATTCATCTAGCTTTGTGATCAGTTTTGTAGCCTTCAGCAGAATTATTAAATTAATCTATCCAAAATTGTAAAAGCATGTTGCATTAAAACTTTTGTGTAGAAGTATTTTCCTCATTTAATGAACCATTTATTCTCTTGAAATAAAAAATAAGAAGTTTTTGTAAATCATTAGCAGAGAATCTGTTGTTTAAAAAAATAAAATGTCACCACTGTGGTTAATTCAAAATTATGGTTAGGAAATAAATTTTAAACAAGGAATAACAAATAAGTGTAGTTGCAATGAGAAAATTACGTAAGTTTCAACTAAAGTTATTTGCAACTTTTGTGGTTCTAGTTTAAATACCTAATAATTTGCAACAGTTTTTCTTTAATTACATTATTATGAAAACTAACTTAAATAGAGAGAGCAGAAAAGTGAAAATCTGCTGAACTGTACTTATTTAACGGAAGTACTCTAGAACGCTAATAATTCAAATTTCAGGAATGAAAAAAGTGTCACTTATAGACTCGTCACAATATCGGAGTTCGCGTTCTGAATTCCTAATTTACGAGAAAGTAGAAAAGAGAAACTAAGAAAATTCGATAATTCAAGGGTTACGATTTATTGAAGATTTGAGTCACTGAAGATCTGTATGAGTCCTTACAGCAACTTTCTGGTATCCACGGCATGGAAAGAAACTTGAACGCAGAGATCTAGACGTACATGGCGAGCAAACCGATCGTTTTATCGTACACAATTGTTTACCCATGTGTGTGTATGTGTATTTATGTGGAGTGGGAGGGATGTCAGGAGGCTTCAGTCCCTCTCCCTAGATACCATGGTCAGAAATGCAGTATTCACTAAAGTCAATATTAATGAAAAAATTATTTATAAAAAATCAAGTCGGCAGCACATCAACTTATTGTCCCCCAGATAGAAAAATCATGTTTGAGACTCTTTTCAAAATTAATAACATTTTAAATGATTTTCATGTGAACATTTCGCTTGTAAATCTCGTAAATTATCTGTAATAGTCGCTAATAACCAAGGTGTTGATGTAATTTTATAAATAAATTAAATTTTAAAAAATCGTCATATCGGGCTTCGCGCGGAATTAGTCCATTGCGCGGCGCGGCGCAGCAACCGCTCACTGTGCCATCCTCTCCCCTCGCCCTCCCCCCTCCCCTCCCCTCCCCCACTCCCCACCTCTTCCCCTCCGTCTGCTCCTCGCCCCCGGAGGGCCACATCGCGGCGCGTTAATCTGATAAAATTTCTCGTTAACTGCGAATTTATCCGGATCCATTATTGCGCATCGTTCTTCGTTTTTAGGCGGCGCAGAGCCCAGGAGAGGGCTCCGAACTTCTGTTTCAGAGTCTGTACGCAGCTCGGAGGCGAGTGCCGAGTGTGTCCAGAACTCGGTGAGCACTACACGATGAACATCGGGAAGCAACGGAGAGAAAATAAGCAAGAGGTCAGAAGAAATGATCGCATTCGACGCTATGGAAGGTCGACGAGAAGTGCCACCTCGAACCAGTGCCGGCGCTAGGCAAGGGCAGATCGGGTGGTCGCCTGGGACCCGCGCAAGTCGTGGGGTGGCCCGATGATGGAACAGATGGGGAAAAATTAGAAAAAAATTGAAAGGAAATTTAGAACTCGAGAAAATCGTTATCATTTTATACGTCGCGGTACAGTATATGATATTCCATTAAATGATCAATTATTTTTTACATTAAAGAGTTACTTATAATCATTGCTTATATACAAAGTAGGACTCTATGAAAAGAATCAAAAGGCGCTAACATTAAAAAGTTGCTAACATCCGAATAATAAATAAAAACAGGTTATTACAATATTCAACAAGTTTCTACTGAAATTCATATTTATTATTCCATGTATTTAACAAGTGATTTTATTAAACACAAAACACAAAATTTTTTTTAGCGTTTTAAGCTCACCATGAAAATTGTATTATTTGATCACTAAATACTTTTACTTAAAACTATTATTTGAAATATATTTCCAAAAACTTTTTCTGGCTTAAACACTGTAATTTTTGTTATTTGGTTACAATAAAATAACTTTTATAAACTCTTGATGCAACTTTTTCATTTTAATTTTTTTGAGGGGGTGGGTACATTTCAGCATTGTCCCTCACCCAAAATTGAGTAGCTTTGGCACTGATTCGACGCTGATGGAAGGTGGACGAGAAGCACCTCGAACGCACCTCGAAGCTCGCGGTAAGCTTGGAGCCATCAGCATGTAATTTGTAGTGCATTGATTGGAAAGCTCACGGTTAGCTCTTGCACCTTCCCGGGCTCAGCTTACTCCATAAATTAATATCTGCCCATAATATTTCTCCAGCCCTTTCACCCTCCGCTCGAAGCTGTGATAAGCAGTTCAATACGACATGCTTTCGATAATAATAAATACACGTTATATCAAATGATCTACGAGTATTCGCTTCAAATATAACGTTTCGTATCATTGATTTAAACAGCTGAAGGACAATTTGAAAGATATTTCGCAAGAGGGACATATAATAGAAACACAGTAAATCAATGTAGAATTCAAAGAAGAAATTCAGGCCTGAACAAGCCCTGAAACTTGAACCCAATAATACAGTTCGTCATAAAGAAAAAAGGTCAGGAAAACTAATAGATGATGCAATAAACGATTAAAATAACATTCGAATAATGCTGTGCGTATTTTATTATTATTCAAAGTTAGCAAGAAGTTAATTTACTAATTTCAATATCAAAGTTAAAAAAAACTGGCCGATCGCCGGTGGCTGAGATCGCTAAGCCAGTAGTGCTGTAGCGATCTCGGACCTCAAGGATCGCGGGTTCGAGTCCCGCCTCGGGCGTGGGTGTGTTTGTTTGTCCTTTCACCCCCCCATCATCACCATATCATGTCATCTTCACAATTACCATAACGTTAAACCCAATAGTGGTCGCTAATGACCTAGATGTTCTTGCGACCTTAAATAACTACAAAAAAAACATTAACTGAGATTTGAATTCCTAATAATATTTCTGAGATCTATTTATAATTAGTAACAGAACTTGTCATTATTTTGTAACATCATACGTAATTTTATTAATAATTATGATCCTAAAAATAAAACCTACTTAAAATTGTTTTTTCGTCAGACTAACTTTCCAATTGATTCTAAGTCTTGGAGGGAAAAGTAATGAAGTTCAACCGTCAGCCATATTAAAGGCTAATATAAACAATATGGTGTGTACGCGAACTGCACACATTATATTGTGCGTGCTTACCAAAGCAGAAAGTAAATATTATCATATAATGTGCAAATATATGTAGGGGAATAACAAAAATCGAATAGTATGATGATGCACATTGTCGAAACAGTATATACCGAAAAGGAATATGACCTAATCAGAGAATTTTCGGATTATTTTTAAACACGAAATGGATCGGTAATTCATGGCAAGCAAAAGACAAATATTTAACATCACTTTCCACAACAGTAATCCCACAATGATCCAAACTATATCGTACACGAAGGAATGAAACTCACCAGATTACGTAAGATGCCTTACAATCACCGATATATTTCCCTGAATATTTGTCCTCAGACCTCTGCTGAGATATTATAGAAAGCTATCCCCTCAAGTTGAACTTTCAACAAGAAAATTGAAACAAATTGTCTCTAATGGGATGTTACGAGAGCAGATAAACCAAAAATATTCCAAAAGAGGAACTTTTTCTCTCTTCATTATTAGCAGTATCTTCAAATCAGTCTCACAGTACAGCAGTATCTGTGTATTTTTATGTTTTTGTAATTAGCTGCCACCGGGTTATATCCATTTGCAGTTTAAATAAATCTATCTATCTAAAACGCTTTCAACAACATCGTGCCGATAAAAAACTCCTCTCTCAGTCCGCGATGAAGCCGACGACGAACATAGCGCCGCGCCGCGGCGTAAAGCTGCCTAATGTAACTATTCACGGTTTTTTGATCTTCAGTTATTCCTGGAGACCAAATATCTTTAACCTCATTTTGTTTCGGTATTTCTGTTCGGGCGTTATCTGGTATGCCTTTTTTGTCTACATTTTATTCCAAGAATTTAATTTTAATGTTGAAATTAATAACAGCGACATAATTATATTTGTGTTACCAATAACACTTTCGACTATTAGGCCTCATTTAATTAGAATTTTATTAAGTCGAGAGCGCGCGCGCTCGGCTGGCTGCCTCCGATATGGCGGAGGGGGGAGCGGCG
>JAHLJT010000631.1:229777518-229813349 GCA_031308135.1 Acheta domesticus
TTGAATAATAATAAAATACGCACAGCATGTTCGAATGTTATTTTAATCGTTTTATTGCATTCATCTAATTAGTTTCTTGACCTTTTTTCTTTATGACGAACTGATATTGGGTTCAAGTTTCAGGGCGTTGTCACAAGGCCTGAATTTCTTCTTTGAATTCTACGGTGATTTACTTTGTTTCTATTATATGTCTCTTGCGAAATATCTTTAAAATTGTCCTTCAGCTGTTTAAATCAATGATACGAAACGTTTATTGAAGCGAATACTCGTAGATCATTTGATATAACGTGTATTTATCATTATCGAAAGCATGTCGTATTGAACTGCTTATCACAGCTTCGAGCGGAGGGTGAAAGGGCTGGAGAAATATTATGGGCAGATATTAATTTATGGAGTAAGCTGAGCCCGGGAAGGTGCAAGAGCTAAACCGTGAGCTTTCCAATCAATGCACTACAAATACATGCTAATGGCTCCAAGCTTACGCGAGCTTCGAGGTGCGTTCGAGGTGCTTCTCGTCCACCTTCCATAGCGTCGAATCCAGTGGGCCAAAGCTACTCAATTTGGCGTGAGGGACAATGCTGAAATCGTACCCACCCCCTCAAAAAAATTAAAATGAAAAAGTTGCATCAAGAGTTTATAAAAGTTATTTTATTGTAACAAATAACAAAAATTACAGTGGTGTTAAGCCAGAAAAGAAAAGTTTTTGGAAATATATTTCAAATAATAGTTTTAAGTAAAAGTATTTAGTGATCAAATAATACAATTTTCATGGTGAGCTTAAAACGCTAAAAAAAAATTTGTGTTTTGTGTTAATAACATCACTTGTTAAATACATGGAATAATAATATGAATTTTTTCAGTAGAAACTTGTTGAATATTGTAATAAACTGTTTTTATTTATTATTCGGATGTTAGCAACTTTAATGTTAGCGCTTTTTGATTCTTTTCATAGAGTCCTACTTGTATATAAGCAATGATTATAAGTAACTCTTTAATGTCAAAAAGTAATTGATCATTAATGAATATCATATTACTGTACCGCGACGTATAAAATGAATAACGATTTTCTCGAGTTCTAAATTCCTTCTCAATTTTTTTCTAATTTTTCCCCATCTGTTTCCATCATCGGGCCCAACGACTTGCGGGGTCCCAGGCGACCACCCGATCTGCCCTTGCCTAGCGCCGGCACTGGTTCGAGGTGGCACTTCTCGTCGACCTTCCATAGCGTTCGAATGCGATCATTTCTGTGACCTCTTGCTTATTTCTCTCCGTTGCTTACCGATATTGTTCATCGTGTAGTGCTCACCGAGTTCTGGACACACTCGGCACTCGCCTCGAGCTGCGGAACAGACTCTGAAACAGAAGTCGGAGCCCTACTCCTGGGCTCTGCGCCGCGTAAAAACGAAGAACGATGCGCAATAATGGATCCGGATAAATTCGCAGTTAACGAGAAATTTTATCAGATTAACGCGCCGCGATGGCCCTCCGGGGGCGAGAGCAGACGGAGGGGAAGAGGTGGGGCCGGGGGGAGGGGGAGGGGAGGGGAGGGGGGGGAGGCACAGTTGAGGGGTGCTGCGCCGCGCCGCGCAATGGACTAATTCGCGCGAAGCCCGCTTATGCGATTTTTTAAAATTTAATTTATTTATAATTACATCAACACCTTGGTTATTAGCGACTATTACAGATCAATGTACGAGATTTACAAAGAGGAAATGTTCACATGAAAATCATTTAAATGTTATTAATTTTGAAAAGAGTCTCAAACATGATTTTTCTAGGGGGGACAATAAGTTGATGTGCTGCCGACTTGATTTTTTATAAATAATTTTTCATTAATATTGACTTTAGGAATACTGCATTCTGACCATGGTATCTAGGGAGAGGACTGAAGCCTCCTGACACCCTCCCACTCCCACATAAATACACATACACACATTGGGTAAAACAATTGTGTACGAATAAAACGATCGGTTTGCTCGCCATGTACGTCTAGATCTCTGCGTTCAAGTTTCTTTCCATGCCGTGGGATACCAGAAAGTTGCTTTAAGGACTCATACAGTCTTCAGGACTCAAATCTTCAATAAATCGTAACCCTTGAATTATCGAATTTTCTTAGTTTCTCTTTCTACTTTCTCGTAAATTAGGAAATCAGAACGCGAACTCCGATATTGTGACGAGTCTATAAGTGACACTTTTTTCACAATGAAATTTGAATTATTAGCGTTCTAGAGTACATTCCGTTAAATAAGTACAGTTCAGCAGATTTTCACTTTTCTGCTCTCTTTATTAAGTTAGTTTTCATAATAATGTAATTTAAAGAAACTGTTGCAAATTATTAGGTATTTAAACTAGAACCCACAAAAGTTGCAATTAACTTTAGTTGAAACTTACGTAATTTTCTCATTGCAACTACACTTATTTGTTATTCCGTGTTTAAAATTTATTTCCTAACACATAATTTTGAATTAACCACAGTGGTGACATTTTATTTTTTTAACAACAGATTCTCTGTAATGATTTTACAAAAACTTCTTATTTTTTATTTCAAGAGAATAAATGGTTCATTAAATGAGGCAACATACTTCTACACAAAAGTTTTAATGCAACATGCTTTTACAGATTTATGGATAGATTAATTTAATAATTCTGCTTGAAGGCTACAAAACTGATCACAAAGCTAGATGAATCTGTGAATATTCTGTATTTTTCTTCTTTGTGACGTGTGTGTAACAACAGCCGTATGGTGTCCAAGACGTAAGGATTTCACGAAGTTAGTCACAGCCAGCAGGGACGAGGCAGCAGTGCCAGATGAAGAGAGATCGTCCCAATCAGAAATATATTATTCAGAGCTGCAATAATGGTTAACAAACTTTCTTTTGATACATTTCAACTGGTTCCGCGTATTACAACAATTTTAACAACCGGGTCACGCGAATGACGCAGCTGAATGACAGCACCGGTTAACCATTTTTAAAATTTATTTTCTTCCTGCTCGTCAGCTTTGCCTTTCATATGTTTACATTTGTACATTTTTATTTATAATACAAAACATTTGGGCATACAACCTCTCACTCTTCTTACTACTAGCTAATTTACAGAATTTCTTACTTATATTTTGACACATACATCTAAACAAGTTACATAAAATACACAAATTTTATGATACATTATTTATTCTTAAATCTAAAAACCCTCTATACAATCTCTATACATACATTCAAAACTTATCTTTATATTGGAATGAAAATTTAAAATATTTTTAACATACATTATTATTCTGATTATTTATTTTCATGAGGGTTTTAACATATCTTTCGGATATCGTGAGTGTATTCTTTGGGATTATTTAACGTTTTCCCCATTGTAAATTGTATACTGCAAGTAGAGGATGGAAGAAGTGTAAAACGTTTGTCCCAGTTCTTCCTTATATGCTTGATTAGGACCATTATTTTTGTGGCCCTGTGCCCTTTTCGGCCCATTGAGGAGGCGCTGCGAGGGAGGCGGCGCCAGAGGCGGGGCGGGGGGTGCCAGTGTTTGCGGGGCTCGGCACGCGTTCGCCGCTGTCGGGTGCCGGATATCGATTCGAAAGAACGCTTTCGTTATTTAATTAGATGATGTAATTGCTCTGCGACGCGCTGTCTCACTCCGTGTGAATCTCGGTTCGCCCGCTCTCTGAGGGAGGGGGTTATATGCCGTAGGGATGTTGCGGCTGGGTTGAGATTCGGAGGAGTGGGGAAAATGCCTAGGGACATTGTTCTCCTTTCTAATTTCCTACTTTTTTAACAGGCTCCTGCGCGAATTGTTTGTTGACTCTACCCTTTGATTTTACGTTGGGATAATAATGGTCCTGTTTTTCTCACTTTCTAATAAAAGTTAAAATGATTTCACCTGTTTATTTATTCTTACGAGTATATGATAGTGCAACTGCGAAAATGACTTATTAAACTTTGCATTCATTCTTTTGTGAATATTTTCATCTTATTCTACGATTTGTGAAATACATCATAGCCTCATTTGTTTTGTTAGGGCTTCTTTCAATACATAAATTCGAAATAGCTATAAAATAGAGTCTACTCTATTTTAATTTCTACCTTTTGTGAATTTCGTACCTTTAAATTGCAATTGTTTAAAAAACACTTAAATTGAATGTCAATTTACTTGATTGATAAAATAAAACATTTAAAACAAAATTCATTTAGGACTGGTGACCGTAACGCATTGTCAATTATCGATGTCCTGCGAGTGAATCAAGTGTCTTTCCATACTGTTTCATTGGTTCAGGAGTCGCATTGTTTAAAGAATAAGTAACATTATTAATGTTGTGCAAGTTACGCTCTCGCCATTAAAGTACGCACCTGGCCTTGGTCTCATTCCAGACTGTGTCGAAACCTGTTCATCGCAGGGTTGTAAAAATGAACGTGTACTTTTCTGCGTTATTCTTGGGAACAAAGACCCCAGTTGCGAAGCCTCTTTTGCATTTTACACAACAGCTTGCGGAGTTTCTCCGTGGACTAAACTTATTAACGAGCGAACGCTCGTCGCATTTATTTCATTTCTAAACGTTGTACACTTCAGAGGCAATGAGTGCAAATTCACTATTTTTATAGACATTGTTGCCAATTGTTGCAGTTCCACTGGTTTGGAATTAATGCCGGCAAGGCAGTGTGGGTAATAATTGTAGGACATTCTGTTCTAAAGCTCACTGCTTGCGTTTGGTGAATCTCAACCTTAGAAGCATATAGCATTATATTAATTTCAGTTAATAAATAATGTCTTTCATTTTAACTAATGCTAAACATGCAAAAATAAATGTAAGGTACTTTTGAATTTTGTAATGAAAATCTGCATAAGTATTCATACATTTGAATTGTCTGTTATTTCAAAATAACTCTTTTTAGTAAGCTCATTCGGTTTTTTACATGATGACCTCCATTGAATTCCTTTTTCAATTTTATTTTGTGTATCCTTGTGCCTTTCTGTCCGGGATGACCTCAGGACCGGCACAGCCGATTCCGAAGGGTCTTTCATAAGAGGTAGAGTATTTTGTCGGACATAATTTTTGCTAGTTTCAGATAATTATTTTGTATACATAAGTAATGATGTTTGTTTTAAAAACTGCAATTTTATTTTTATATTAATAAATTGTTTCTACACTTGACCTTCAAAATAAGAGAAAAGGTACTGCGTACATGAGATTTTGGAAGAATTATCCAACTTCTTCTCCCACCCTTTAAAACAGGATTTTAAGTTCAGACCTCTTCAGTTTTTCACCAACATCTCAATGAGTGAGAAAATTCAAAAAAGTGGACGAGACATTTTTTGCCTACAAAATTGTCCATTAAAACCTTTTTGATTCATTCCTACTGGGCAATTAGACGTCGAGTAATTGAAGGTAAAAATGTTGATGGAAGTTTGCCGTGAATATGCACCTTCTTCTACTTGGCTGTCCGGGAGATGCGGCGGCCTAGGCGCAGATGCCATGGCACACGTGCCTAGAATGCGTGTGTCCCGGATAACTATGAAGATATTGAGTCCCACCGCGGAAGCCTACGCTTTCATTTGACCAATCGGAGTAAAGGGGAGGAAATATAAGACATTTCGCCCTGAGGAAGGCTTCCTTTGGTTGAAGTGTTGGCACCTATGCCTAGGACGCGGCGTCTTCCGGATCCAAGAAGATACTGGCTCCGGCCGCGGAAGCCTATGCTCTCAACAGTGCATCTCTTTACAGCTGACCGTAGCAACGATGATCGTAGCGAACGAGGCAGGGCGAGGCGGGACGGACCAAGGCGAAGCGTCTCAGGGTGGAAGTGTAAGCATGGGACATGGACATAGCACTTCAGATAGAATTCTGAAGTATCTAATAGATATTGAAAAATAATTACCTGGGCATAGCAAGCCACTTCAGCTGGATTGAAAATAAACTATTATTTTTAAGAATAATATTTTTTATTACATTATTCTTACAGGATTCTTAGTGTGCAATTGTGGTGATGGTCTCTTTCATCTGCTCTCTCTCTGTTGATGGAACCGATCTATTAAATTAAATGTGTTAGTGTAAATAAACTTTATCCTTGCTTTGTTCTTTCGTGAGTGATAGGACAACATGTGAAACAGCTGTTCATAATTCTCAAGATAGTCAGTTGTTACTGGCTTGCGCTCTGATCCTTAGCTCACTTCGACGTACGTGTGCACTTCCTTGTATGTGTCACCTGATAATTAATGACTTCAAATGAAACGGTCTAATTGTTGTTCTGAATGACAGTCCTTGTCAGTTACTTATTGCAATATGAACCCCGCACAGAGGGTGTCAATCATGTTTTCTTAAACATGGATGTCTTTCGTGCAGCGGCCTTTTCAGTTTTGAAGAGTTGGATAACTCGCAATATTTTTAATCACTAAATCAGTAAAAGTGTGTAAATCCAGGCCATTCGATATAATAATTATAAAAATGTTTTAGAAAAGACATCTTGAGCCATTAAACAGTTTATTGTTCTACTCCTATTATGTTAAAAATGTTCCATTAGATCCTGAATTTCTAGAGATTCTATCTCACCGCCTGATTTCTCGAAACTCGACCAAGAAATTCAATTGGTGTCCTTAAATCCAACATTGTTTGTTACTCATTTCAGTCCAACAATGACCAGGAGGTACTGCTAGAATCAAATTCCATAGAAGTATTTCCAGTAAGCCTGAGCGACTGGCATTTCAAGAAAAATTACCATAACCTTAACCAATCATTTTCTTGAACGAATTAATTCCAACCGGTTCGAACTGAAGTAGCTCCTATCCCCGCCGAAATACTTCTGAATCCGTACCTGATCAACAACCACCGTAATGGCTTAAGTGTCACAGGGCATAATTGATAACATTGCAGTGCCTCTGACCAGGAGGTCCTAGGGTACGAGTCTCGACTGCGGCAGAATTTTAGACACTAGCTACAGAGCTAGACTGAAATCAGCTGCTGCTGTCTGAAGGTCAATTCTAGCGACCGTCTACCCTGATCGGTAGATTTCCATTGTATCACCGACCAGCATCACGCGAATGCCGTAGCAGTACCGTAAGAAACGGGCCACGGACCGCATGCTACCTTCCTCTTCCTTGTCCTACCCTTACCTCTTAATTATAGTCTTACACTTACATGCACTACACTGCCACACACGTTGGGACACCAGTCTGGAGCTTGGAGCTTCTCCTTGAAGGAGCGGTGCCCTACTGGTGGGGAATTCCTGGTTAGGGAAAAACCAGCAAACCGACGGGTAGGTCGGTGGCGGATCTCGCCATCCAGGGGGAGGAGATCACCTCCACCTTTCGCGCATAAAATATATAACTTGCACTACACTTACAGGCGTGATAACCTTAGTAGTTAATGCGCCCGGAATTACTAATCAATCAATGCAAAAAAACACACCGTGTGTTACTGCGCGTTTGCCCCGCTCTGCTGAGCATCTTCATCAGAATTTCGGCCCTCTCTCCAGCCCCGACCCACCGCCCGCGCCGCCGTTTCTTCCACGTGCACGTGCCTTTCACCGCGCGGTTTCCGCCGGCGCGGCGCGGCGTGGTTTCTCCGGTGAGCCGCTAACGTGTCTCCGCCGTAATAGCCTTTGCGGCCGCCGCGCCGCGGTAGAAAGCGACAGCGACAGCGGTAGCGGCTGCTTGCGGCGCAGAGGACAAAGAACGAGTGTGGGAGCAGAGCGATGGTAGAGGAATGGTGGTGCTTGTTGAAGTGGTCTGAAACACCCCGGACAGAAACAAGCTGCTTACGTGCTAAGAAAGAAATTGAAGGCGGCGTTGGTGTCAGAATTAATATAGATTCAGAGATGAGCAATTGCATCGAGTGAAAATGAAAGTTTTATTGAATGAATCTACATGTTGTAGTGTCATGTGCTTTAGAACATGGAGACCGACATTACCAGCATATATCTGCTCTTTCAGGGCTAATGTGAGCTGAACTTTTCATTTAACAAGTTTCTCTTAAATCACAAAGCGACGCAATATTAATTGGAAAAACAACGAAAGTATTAGCGGTGAATTTGTGACACATCAAAAACACGTTGTACACACGGATTTTAGCTAACAAATAATTACTGCGTCTACATAGACTGTGTAATTAGTTTCCTAGCTGGTATCGTGTGCAGAGTACTCCTCGATTTTCGACTCATTTTACTATTCTGAACCGTTTATAAGCACAAACATAGTACATGTGTTTTATCATCATGACCCGAGATCTGCTGGTCTCCAACTATTTGGAGGATCGTCATGCTCACCCAATCAGATCTTCTCGTGCCTGCACGCCGTGCAGCTTCAAATGAAGGACCAGCGCTAACGACATCGGCAACGACAGCGCGGGCAAGGCTGCGATGACGAAGCGGGCGGCGGCGGTTCCAGTGACGGAGGCGGAACCGGGCGCGCAAGACCCGCGAGACGCGACAGGCTGCCTGCCGCCAAGGTCGGGCGACCCCCCCCCCCTCGCCGCCTTCGCCTTCGCCCCCCCCCTCACCGCCGCCGATCGAGTGGCGTAAATATAGACGCACGCGAGTGAGAGAGCGAGCGAACGAGCGACTGAATGCTCATTACGCGCGACCGCGGGCGACTCCCGCGGTTAGGTTTCACTTGCAGCGGCCGGTCGGCTGGCGCTGCTCCTGCTGCCGCGCCGGCCACCAGCCCTCGCCGGCGGACCTCGCCACTCCACTTTCCTCCGGTGCCCGCGAGCGCGCGGTCGAGCGCCTGCCGCTGCTCAAGTTCGAGGTCGCGGAGCGCGGTTTCGATTCCCGGCTCTGACAGCGCTCTGGAGATTTCAAGATGAGGTTTCTCCTCGGCTGGCTGTTCTGATCGACACACTTTCCTCGTACGGGTCTTTCTGTTGCGGCTGAACTTGGCCAATGTACATACACATATTTTCACCTTCTTCTTCTTCTTCTTCTTCTTCTTCTTCTTCTTCTTCTTCTTCTTCGTCTTCACGATACGGTGATGATAGAGTGTGAAAGGACGAACACATACAACCATGCCCGAGGCGGGACTCGAACCCGCGACCCCACGGTCCAAGACCACTACGGCACTTATTGTCTTAGCGATCTCGGCCACGGGGGGGGGATGGCATTATTATTATAAATAATTATTATTATTGATTCCGGGCGCGTTAACGGGAAAGGTCATTAGTCCCATAATCTTAGTGCAAGTTTTCTCCTCGTGAGGTAGAGGTGATCTTCCCCCGCGGGATGGCGAGATTCGGCGCCGTCTTACCGTCAGCCAGCGGGGCTTTCCCCGACTGGGTATGTCGCAGCAGTGGAGAACCACCCCAGCCGGGACAAGATCCGTGCTCCCGACCGGTCTCCCGGCATGTGTGAATGTTAGTTTAAGTGTGTATAAGGGGTGAGGAGAGGACAACGAAGAAAAGAGTGTGTGGGGTACTGCTATGTATATGCTCTATGTTAGGGTACTGCTCTGGCATTCGCCTGGCATTGATTGGAGAAACCGCGGAAAGTCGGGTTGATCGCCGAGACCACTAAAGCAATAGTGCAGTAGTGATCTCGGATTGGAGGGTCGCGGGTTGAAGTCCCGCCTGAGACATGAGTGTGTTTGTGTTCTACCTACAGTTTAAAAGTTTTTAAGTAACAGTTAACAGTTTACAGTTTTAAAAGTAACAGTGGTGGCTGTATGACCAATATTTTGAAAGCGACCTAAAGAAAAAAACAACCACGGAAAATTACCGATCAGAGCAGCCGGCCGCTAGAATTCTTCTCCAGACAGCGACTGAACTGGACCGAGCTATCCCGTTAGAGTCGAAAATCGTGCCACGTCGGGACTCGAACCTAGAACCTCCCCGTCAGATGCACTGCCCTGAAATTAGTTGATGCCTTGAGCTACTTCTGTTAGTTTACAGTTTTCAATGGATGGGGCGATAACATAACTCAAATGGCACACTTGACTTTGAAATAAATCAAAACTTTTTCAGCAGTTCTGTCCATTGAACCATGTGTTTTCCTAAGAAAAAATATTAAATGCATATGTTGAACATCTCAGAACTTTTGACAAAATTGCACTCGCATACAAATGGAATATGAGCTTCTAACACATTTTTAAACCTTGTGGGATGTGCGAGTATTTCTTTCATAACAAGTCCGAGAAGATGCATGTCGTGTGTCATGAAATCTCAGTGTCTTACAACGTGTGAGGGGTTAGCTCCACTCGTCCTGCAATTCAAAGACAGTGCAGGTGTCCCCCCTGCAGACTTCCGTTTGAACCAGCAGAGCCCCCGGGCGCTGGCTCGAGCGCTCCGACAATCCCCTGCGGGGCCGATGGGCTCTCGTGCGTGCGTCGATAAAGAGGCGGGGCGCCGCGGCGGCCACCGGCAGCCCCTCGGCGCTGCGGCTGCGCCGCACGCTGTTCCTCGGGCCACTCCAAAGCAGTGGCGAAGCTTCAGTTGGTGTCACCCGGGGCAAAACTAAGGGTATCACCACCCCCCCTTCGTAAATTAAATATAAAAAAGTATTAATAGTTTATACATTATTTAATAAAAATATGTTTGCACATGACATTTATTTATAATATATTAAAACACTGCATTAATTCAGAATTATTGAAACTTAATCTTCTTCTTCTTCTGCTGCTGCAAGCATTAGAACTTTCGTTCTGTTGCGTCTTCTTCTATCGGTCTATCCATCTTCTCTTCGGTCTTCCTATATTTCGTTTTCCTCTTGGCTTATATTTCAGAATCTGTTTTGGTATTCGTGTGTCCTCCATTCTATCAATGTGGTCTCTCCATGCTTTCCTGTATTCGTTAATTTTGCCATTTAGATTATAAATTCCTAGGTAGTTACGTATCTTTTCATTGTGGATCCTGTCTCTCCTTGTGGCACCAATACAACCCCTTAAAAACTTCACTTCGGCAGTCTGAATCCTACTGCGAATTTTTGTGTCCATGGTCCAAATTTCACATCCATATAGCCTACAAGGAACCGTTAAGGTTTTATAAAATTTCATGATCGTATCTTTCCTGACTTTGCTTTTTAGTAAATGAAATTTTTTGAAACTTAATTTTTAAGTAAATAATCTAAGACGAAGTATAGATAATTAACAAATGCGAGTTTTATAAAAATATGATTTTTAAATAAATCATTAAAAAATTATAATTGGTGTCACCCCTAAAATAGTATCACCCGGGGCGGACCGCCCCCCCCCCCCGTTCCCACCCAGCTCCGCCACTGTTTCAAAGCAACGTTCGCTTGCTGCAGTTTCCTTCAATACTCACCTCCTCAGGACTTACTGGTATATACCCCGGTCGGAACCGCTGTGTAGATACGCGTTAGAGATACCGTGCATGTGATTACTAAACTGCGAATTTTTGGCTACTTGCCTATTTTTATCCTTCAATTAAAAACGAAGTATTTTAGGTTACTTATTGATTTTGAAGCATTAGGTTATTAAAATATGATACTACTCATGCCTCAAAATGCATAAGTAACCTAAAATATTACATTTTTAATTGAAGGATAAAAATAGGCAAAAATTCGCAGCTTAATGATCATTTGGTCTTTGAGTCATGTACCATGTTGTTGGAGGCGAGGACGTGCTTTTAATGAGCATTTCCGCGAGCGTGCATGTCTTGTTTTAGAATCGCCTAATCCCTGGTTATAACATTGTAGATATTTGGCATTTTGGGTCGATTGTCTGGCTTTGCCGACTAGTTAACGGTGTCTCTCACGCCTGGGCCTAGTTTAATTCGCACGCTTGGGGGGGTGGGGGTGAGAGAGACGGGTGGCGAACATGACGTATTCCCTTCGCCGTAATTCACAAACTTCGCCTGCCTGAGCTTTTCTTCTTTACACAGCACAGCAGAAACTGAGACGATTGTCAAGGAAAGCTACAACTCTAATTTTGCCTCAACGGGAAATCGAACTCAGGACCACACCACGAGAAGGTAATAACCAAATTCTTTAATTAGATTTCGTAGATTAATAAACTCAAAATCGATACGAATCACTGACGATTCTATGCCAAATATGGAAGAAAGCGCATTAAAACTTCTATTAAAAGATTGGAATTTGTCAAACGTGTGAGTTGCTACTCACGCACATGCGCCATTGTTGCGAAATACGTCTATGGGAAAAATCACGAAACAAATAGTGCAGATAATAAAAGATATTCTACAGTAATGAAAATAGATCCCTAAAGAAATGGGGTGAATAACCTACAACAGAAAAAGAAAGTACGAATACTGCGATGGTCTCTGCTCAATCTCTCTGGCGTTGGCTCTCGGGCTTCTATTCCGGGCCTCGGGGTGGGGGTGGGGGTGGGGGCCGGCGCCCTCTCAGGCGCCCCTCCCGCCGGCCTCTCGCGGCGCCGCGCCGGCCGCAGCGCTTTGTCGCAGCCCTCGACGCCCTTGTCGCCGGCCGGCCTCGCCCTGCTCTCGCCCTTCCTTCCGGCCCTCGACGCCCGACGCCCTGTTGGCTGCGTGCCCTGTGGGTCACCCGCGCGCGTCCCCGCACATTCCCTTGCATATCCCGCCCCGCCGTGGCCCGCCGCGTCCCACCCGCCACGCCCCGCCCCGCCCCGCCCCGCCCTGTCCCTGCCCCGACCTGCCCCGCCCCGCGCCACCCTGTCCCGCCCCGCCCCGCCCCGCCCCGCCCCGCCCCGCCCCACCCTGCCCTGCCCTGCCCTGCCCTGCCCCACCCCGCTCCACCCTGACCCGGCCCGCCCCGCTCCACCCTGTCCCGCCCCGCCCCGCCCCCCCTCCCCACCCCGCCCCCCACCCCGCCCCGCCCTCCCTGCTCTGCCCTGCCCCGCCCCGGCCTGCGCCGCCTTGCCGCGCTCCGCCCCGCATCGTATCGGCCCGCTACGCCTCTCCCCGCCCCCTGTTCCCGACGCAGGCGGTGACGAAGGTGGAGGCCGAGACTGTAGACGCTGTGGTGGCGCCTGCCCTACTTGTGAAACGCCTGCGCATGGCTCGACCTCTCCAACGCCGCCCTCCCACACCGCACTCCCCCGTTCCCCTGCTGCCCTGCTCGTGTAGCCGCAGGCCACGGTTTGTTGTGCGCGGTTAGCATGAACCTTTGCCAACATGGCGCCGAAAGGACGTAAACTCCACTCTCTCAAGACAATATTTCAGGCCCGACTTTTCGATTTTTTCGAACGTTTAGACAGCAAGGCTGGAATGCTTCTGTTATGGAAAGGCTCTGTCCTTCGATGTCTTTTTTTCTTCTTCCCTTCTTCCTTTCTTGACCATCTTCTTTCCCCGTTGCTTTATTAGTTTTCTCCTTCGGATTTGTTGCTGTACCTGCCTACTGGTAAGAGAGTTCATTGTTCATTTCTAATCTCGAGATGTGTGAATTCTGCTTTTATAAAGAAATTCATTTCTTTTAAATTTTTGCGTTGTTCTTTTCGTTATTGAATCTTTCTCATTCCTCCCTCGCCCTCCTTTTTTTATGCCTCCAAATCAGCCAACGGTTTGAATAAATGACTGCCCTAGGATATCCTATTATTTCAGCTCAGTAATTTGATTCAAAGAGGAATAAAAAAATAACATGACGGCAAAAGAGAATAAACGACCCTTTTCTGGTTGATTGTTATGAATTCTAATATTGTTTTTAGTGCATAATTGTTGCACCAAAAAGGTAAGTTGTTTGAATTTGTGCGGGTTGTCGAACAATGCGAAAAAAGTAAATGAAAACTGGAATTCAAAAATTGGAAATGCTATTTAAAAGAAATCGCTAACAATATTATTTTTAATACCAAGACAATGAAATGTGTCTAAAGGTTCCCGAGAGATTGGTTAGTTTTTTTTCGTTAGCTACAGCTAAGTTTCGCTTTTCCTTATCTCCTGTCATTGTTTCGTAAAAAAAATGGTGAAAGCCCTATCACTGTTAAGCCAGATAACGCATTCAGCAACCACTTTTATTTACACCCACTTCCCCACGAATAATCATGGCGATAAATGTATCAAAACAATGGTGTTTATTTTAATTTATTTACTTTAAAATAGTCATTGATAACAGGTTTCCTATCATAATGACATGGTCACACAATCGTGCTTTGAACTGCCCTCAAACCGTGTCGTCACCCTTAAAACACTGCTTTCAAACATGCAGTCAAGTCAATAGCAACGTAGATTTTTATGATTTCATAGGAGGAACTGAATGCTGCATTATTACTACCAAACTTAAGATATCTATGATACAATGGATTGAAGTGAATGCTGACCACCCTGTATTGATAAAGACGAAAACATCGTTAGACAGAAAACAATAAAATCTATAACGTTATCTCATCTGTAACCCTGTGGTAATGCTTCTGCAGTAAATGCTTCTGCACTCGATTCCGATTAGAAGCGCGTATTTTTCTAGTATCATCCGGGAATGGAATGCAGTTTTTGATATCTCAACAATGGCACGTATATCCCTTCTCAAGAAAACTGTAGTGTAATTTCATTTTAAGATCTAGTATTTATTTCATCACATGGCAGTGTCTTGTTTCTTTTTAAAGTCGTGTGTTTTCAAGTTGTATGAACTACAAACTGGGATTATTTTAAATTTATCGAAATCAATTGCTGTAGAACGTTTTAAATCGATTTTCTTTAGAATTTACATTTTGTCACCCAATCGGTTTTGTTTCCAGTCTTCAATTGTGAAAAAAGACATTGCATGAATATACGCATTCTGAGAGGTACAACAATTGTGTTTGTGGGATGGCGGATGGCTGAAAATGGTGATCTCAACAAAGGAAGGCAGGTCATTATCTCGGAAGTTTAAGGAGAAACACGAAAAGGTGTGGTGAGAGTTGATCAGCAGCTCAAAACCACAATCTGGCTCCTTTCGAAACTGTGTATCACGCTTAAGCCATCTCTGTCAGCAATTTCTTTCTTTTCTCCATTGCTGAAAACTGCCATGTGGCTTGCGACATGTGGGAACTGACCGTATGCTAGTATTTACCGCTGCCTCTGATCGACTGTCGGAAAAAAAACTCCGCTCTGGGGCATTTTTCACCGGATGGACCGAGTTATTAACGCTATCACCTCGGCAAAATCAAATTGCCCGTCGAAGGGTCGGATAGAATGGGCTTTCCGTTCGGAACGACCACTGACAGCCGTTGGGGCTGACAACCATTTTGGGCTCGAATTCATAAAATTCAGGAACGGGTTAAAAATGCAGTTGCGGCTAAATAGCGCATGTTCTGCAAATTAAGAATGCTGGACAGCGAGGACCATAAACACGCGTGAAAAATTCAGGAATGAATTACTATAAACAAAACATACATAATTTTTTATTTTTAATAATATTTTGTTTTTTATTTATTTTTAATTATAATAAATAATATATATTACCAAGGCACATGGTACACATTCTGCTTATTTTAAATTTATCTTTTAAATCTAAAATATATTTATCTGTGTCGGGTTTTAAGAGGTCTATCAGACTCGGAAGCACATTCTTGTGTGGAAAATTGGAGTTCAAATGGCCATGATAGCAAAAAATTAAGAAAAAAATATTTATTTCGTGAGACATTTAAAACATACAATTTAAACTAATGTAAAGTCCTTATGTCGTTATATCAAGAGCAGAATATTCTTTTGGACAAATTCTTTCTTGTAGTTAGGGAACCTGTGTTCAAAGACACTATCACAATTTCAAAATGTTTTCGACGGTTCCTGCAAATACAGGTTTGAAGATAGGTTTTTCTCCTTATAAAATCTGTTTTTCAAAGACAATCTTGAAATAAGGTCATCAACAATTTTTTGAAAATATAAGTAGTTTTCGTGTAATATGAAAGTCGTGAAATAGAGGCAAATTTTAATCAAGTATTTTCTCAAAAACGGATCCAATTTTTTCTTTAGATTCTTCCTTCGTAGAGTCAAAAAACGATAAAAAATGTGCTGGTTCAATTTCCAGCAAACTTTCTGTATTTTCGAAAATTACAAAAACTTAAACTTCAAAAGTACAATCTTCAAGACATAAAGTTTTATCTTATATCGTATCTTTAAAAAAAAGTCATGTACAATTTTTTGAAGTCAATGCCATTTATAAAGAAAAAAATTTTCTCAAAAAGGCCCAAAATTTTTTCTTCCAAATTTTTTCACCAATGAAACGAGGGGCTCTTAAAAAAACGGTGCAGATCTCATTTCCGTTGCTTACTCTGAATTTCGAAAAATGCAAAAGTTAGAAATAATGGGAGGGAGTATTTACTATTGTAGCGCTACTAGCTTCTCTCATTAAATTATGTTTAAAATAAGTAAAAACTATGTGTGTTTGTTTTACAGGAGATATTGTTAGAGTATATTATCATTTCACTGAAATCTGTAACATATTTGTGAGAATTTTTTAAATTATTTGTCTGCATAGTAATTCAGACCCAGCATTTTACATAATCTTCACATCTAGACATATTCACAAAAACATGCAGTGAATACTGTTCAGTTAACCAGTAATGCAGCTGACAAAACGTAGAATCAAATGCGCTTGTGAAATGCACAAAGCAAGCGAGAGCTAATTATTTTTAAAACTATTCTTTGAATTAATGTCGCAACAGTGTTGCAGCTGTTGGATCGATAGCCAGAGGAAGGATACTTTTTTATCCGGGACTGTTCGCTCCAGCAAAGCACGTTTTTAGTAGCAGTAAGAGCATCAGTGGCGACAGCCGCAGCACAACAGCTGGTGCTTGCAGTTCTTCCCAGATAACGAGGTTACTAGCACTCTCTTGGCAGCATGAGTAAGGCATCTGCCTTCACTGAAGTCTGCACCGACGTCTGTGCTTTTTTGCGTCACATCAAAGCGAAGTAAAGTGAAAACGTGTGCTTCTGTCCTAAATTTTGTCATTAAACATTAATGTTGAAAATGTAGGTAGAAGCATTGTAATAGTTTAGCCATCTATTACAAATGAAATAGGTAAATAACATGAAGTGACCATTGGTTTATGAACCGGGTATAGAACTTTATGTAGAAACTTCCAGAGCGGAATATAGAAAAACAAGTGAAGGTGATCTAAGAGAAAACGAGTATTTCAGGCGAGCATGTGAACGCCGTGGTTAATTAATGGTTGCATGTTACTAGTCAACGCACAAAATTATAAGGAACACAATAAAGTTTGTTTCAGCTAAATCGGGTCACAGAAACGCATAATATCGCGAGTTTTGTGATCATGACATTGATTTTAACATGTTACAGAACTAAAACAACAATGGTCGTGACGTCCCTTCAGAAAAGTTTGGATATATTAATAAATTAAACGAAAACTAGTGTGTCTACCGAGATTTGGCATATACCAAAGTATTCCGTGGAATACGGGCCAAATTATAAACGTGGTGACACAATTTTAGGACGCCGAACATTAATAGATAAACATTATGTTACATGAGTTAATTGAGAAATAAACGAGCGATGTTTGTAGGCATGAGACGCACGAAAAAGCATTCTTTTAACAAAATGAAGCGAGAAAAGCTGATGTCTTAAGAAGTGGAATGGATACGAAATTTTAATTGGGAATTTTACAATATAATAAGACAATCCAGGAAGTGTTAGAAATTAATAATAAACTATTTTTATAAGTTATAAAGCAGAAGACAGTAGAGGCGCTATTGTTTTGTTCGGAAAAAAGCTATAAATGCTTTAGGACAACAATGGGAGAGAGACGAGGGAATAGCTTGGTAGCGAGAGGCAGAATCCGCGTCGCTTGTTGCAAGAATAATTTTAAAAAAATTTGGATTTGTAATTTTTGATGAAGTGTTCTCTTCTGGACTCGTACTAGTGAACTATTATAAACTGTGAGAGGAGTGAATAACTTCGTGGCGAGTTGTACTCCGCGTCACTCGTGATATTATTTTAACACGCGAACTTATAAAATTTCGAGAAGGTGTTGCTCCTTCGGACTTGTATTCGCAAGGTGGCGGAACTGTATGCCGTGTGATGTGAACTATTTTAGTGGTAATATATAAAGCTATGCCACGCGCGATCCTAATTTGAGTTTTGTGAATTTTGAAAGTTTTTCCCACTAATGTTTGGAACTGGTGTTACTTCGACCATTGAAAAATCGAAGCGGGTGTCGCCGAACGAGGTGTGCCGAGGTGCAGCAGACTCGAGCGCGTCTTTGCATATCGTCGCCGTGGTCAGTGCCAATTTGGGGGGCACTGGTAATTCGGCGCTAGCAGGCAGCAGTGGAGGCAGAGTTCTTACGCATGACGGCGTGAGATCGTGTGTGTGTGGACCTGGTCGCCGCTTGGTTAACAACGCAAGGGAAGTGGAATATTTTTTTTTGTTTTGCAACACTCCAGTGAAGTCAATGACTTTGATTTCTTTGCTCTTGGGAAGAATAAATGGTTTACAAAGCCAAAACTGGAAACATTTTGGGGGGATTGCAATGTAATGGGTGTGGCCACAGTATTGAGCTCATTATTTCGTAATAACATTTGGGTATAATATGTTTATTGATTTTTGTGATTTTTATGATATCGTGTTTTGTTGATGTTAGTGTGGTATTGATTCTTTTATGAGGGTATTAATGTTTCTGTTGGTTAAAAGAAAATAAACAAACGAGATTTTGAGTTCTCGTTTTGATGTTACGTAACCGGTGTTTTTATCACATAGCTAGCTGATCCTGGTCCCTGCATTGGCGTGGCGCTTGTGTTCTGTAGAGAACAAATCACGGCCCGCCCTGATAAATTTATGTAAACAGGAAAACTCCGGATAGTAAAAAGGGGGGGCACAGTGGTGTGCATTGTAGATATTACAGGTGATCAGCAAGGAAGTTTTTCGTGATCAACAATAGGAGTTGAGAGGGGAGATTTTCATTACATTAGTGCCCAGTTCGTAGGGCGTTTTAGTAAATAGGAAAGGGGTTTTTTCGTTGCATTGGCGCCTGTTTAGTGGGCGTGATCGATATCAGTACAATTTGGGGGGGTTTTTCGTTACAGCATCCTTGCCTAGTTCATTGTGTCTTCTGAAAAATACTTCTCATACAGGATGACGCAGAGGCACTTGTAACATGCCATTGTGCGGAGTGTGACATACGAAAGTGCTGACAGACATTTATCAGCTCACATAAACTTTTGAAGGTTTATCTTCGTTGTATGATGAAAAGACACAGAAGAGCAAATGAGAAGATGGTATAAACTCTCGTGCCATTAATTTTTGTCGTATTAGTAAAGCGTAATAACGGTAAATGGGAATGGAATATTGGGTGTGATTAAACATGATTTTCTCTGGACTCGATTACTGAAGCAAACCAGTTAGTGGAGCTACAAATTGTTTAAAATATTTCGGTAATAAACAAAATGAAAGTATACTGTACCTTTTTGATGGATACAGAATATGTTATGTAAACATTTCCTCATATTATGTAAACAAAGCTGAATATTTTTAAGAGACATAAAGAACGTACTTTAACATAAATGTTTCAAACATTTATTTTCGGTTCCCTCGTCGCTATCTTCAATACAAACACGTGGTAAATGCGAGTCGGGTGGAGCAGGTTGTTCTATGAGAAGTCTAGTCGGGGCACTTTTTCTTTATTTAAGTCATACAGGCAAGACCGGTATCAACCTACGGACAAACTGTCGGACTTGCAAACATTGGAGGGCTAATAATGTATTTGAAGACCTTGGGGCCATAACATTCTATGCCACATTTCTGAAGAAATTGAGATATTAGTGTTCTTCGAGGCTCCATAGATGTATCTAGATTTTGGGTTTTTATTTTAAAGATTCGCCGCAAGATGGAAGTGCAATTCATTAATGTTCTTTCTACTAATGTGTAAAATGCAATGTCTAAACATTTACTCTCCGTTTTCTCAAAACTTACGTATTATGGCATAGCATGTTATTGCCCTGAGGTCTTCATTTAAATCCATGGAGAATATTAATTGAAGACTCAGAAAACATTGGGACGTAAGAGAGCAAATAAATGAAGTTAAGGTTGAAGACCGAAAATGGACAATGCTACGAGTATCCGGATAAATCTCACATTAGCCACGACGGCGTGGATAATGAATGACTAAAAAACGGATTATTATTCATCCGGTGAAAGTCGGAAATGAGTATCGAACTCGTTCCTTGAACGAACTTTGGACTTCATCCTTTTAATTTGGATGAAGTCCACATGGACCGTCTGATTCGTTTATTAGCCAGCTTCGCGCTTTATCCGTAACTTGTAGCTCCTGGAAACGTCTAATTAAGCATAGAGACTCAAGCGTGTATGTAGTATATGCAGGAGAGGATCCAGCCGATCATTTTGGAGGGGGCCATAATATATTTTTGATAAATAATAAACATATTTGTTATTATATAGCGTATTGTTTCCGTGGCGTATTTAGGGTACTAGACAATTACAAAATAAATTACATAAATTCCATTCCAGGTTCCATAAAAATATTTAAATATAAAAATATTCAAAATATTAATTTTTTAAAATTCTTTTTAATTTTTTTAAAAATTTTGGGCCTCAAGATAATGTGCGCATATAATGTCTTCCCCATACGTCATATACAGTTTTACTGTTTTTTGACCAAATAAATAAATAATAATAAATCAATTTTGTCAAATAAAGGAAGGTAAGAAACGAAAACTCTAGGCCTGGGGGGGGGGGGGCTCATGGCCCCCATGCCCTCCTGGATCCGCCGCTGACTATATGAATCCGCAAGCAATATTAACTGGCGCCATCTGAGCGCAGCATCGATTCATGCAACGCGCGACGTGGCGTCTGCAGGCAGCGCGAGTAGCAGCTGCGCCGGCGGCGGGGGAGGCGGGGAGGAAAAGGGCGCGGCGCGGCGCGGCGCGGCACTCCTTGCTCCTCGCCCCTCCCTCTCTGGGCGTCCGGGCGTCGAGTCCCGGGGCGGGGCGTGCGCTGCGTGCTGGTGGCGCTGGAGCTCGGCGTCTCGTCGAACCTAGTCGATACCCCGTGGCGGAGGCGGAGGCGCTGGCGTGGGCGCGGCCGGCGCTTACGCAGGCACGGGGGGGAGGGGGGAGGGGGAGGGGCTGGGCGAGGTCGGGAGGAAGGGGGAGCAACTTACCCGAGCGGCCGGAGGTCCCTCAGCTAGCACTACGATTCGTTGCTGTTGACTGGCTTGCGATGGGGCTTGTTGACACCATGGGTTGTAAATGTTTCAAGAGTGTTCTCGAGAGTCGATGGATTCAAATGAGATCGTTGAAAATGAATATTAGGAGGGTAAGGAAAGATTTTCTATGGATAGATCTATTGCATTTGGTTTCAGGTTCACTTCGTACATATTAGCATTTTCTGTTTCATGGAAGTGTACCAAATCGATCGTGCAATACGGAAAGCTACCCTCCTCGAGGGTTTTCTTATTGAATTAGTAAGATAGGCAAAGTCTGATGACAATATGGCGTTTATGGCCGACATGTCCTCCACATTTTCCAGTGGACCACCATCCGAATGACAGTTTTCTGAACTAAACAAAAGGAATACATTTGCTGAGGAGCCGTCACTACCATCTCGATCTTCACATAGTTTTATAGAGTTTCTGATTTCGAGAATTTGTTGAACGGTTAAAAAAGTTCAAAATCGTTAATTCTTATTTAAGGCAGTTTCCTTTATTTCAATGCGCTAATGAAAAAGATAGTGTTGATGGTTATGGAGAAAGTGTTAAATTGAAGGTAATTGGAAAGAAGAGAACTCATAAAAATCGAATGAATGTTACTTTGTTTTTATTACGTAATAATGTTGTTTTAATATCCTACAATACCTGTATTAATGAGATCTTGGTGCTCGTCATCACCCTTCTATTAGATATTAACCGAGCACAACACGGCGGGAACCTGAATTGGCGTCACAGCTGTTTGTGCTTGTTGAACATGACATTCACTCTTCGCAATTGCTCAGTCATTTCGGCATTCGGTAGTTATTTTTCTGTCGTGATAAAAATAGGTCTCAGTAAACTGAGTAAAGGACACACTTTGCACAGTTTCCTTGAAAGAATGTGTAATGGTAATTCTCGCCTTTTTGAGGAGGTGGTAGAGGCAAGATGTTCAGTGTAGTTTCAACATTCTGATGCACTCTAAAATGACGTTGCTGTGATAAATTTTCCTGATTTGAGATAATGCTGTAAAGGCTAATAAATTACATTTGATTCTTAACAGAACAAATGAACTTGTGTAGTTAGATATTGTTTATAGAAAATAAATGACAATAAAATTACAAGAAGTGTGGATCTTCGTTTATTTGAATCTGTATGCATTCTTTGTCATTTTAGAGTAAACGCATTTCCCTCAGCTTCCAATCTCAGCAAAGATGTTATAGCTTCTGTTAGTAGGTTCTTAGCTTGATTCGAACTTCCGATCAATTTAATCCCTGGCTTCACATACGCAATTTTCTTAAGTTTTGCGTTTTTTTACTTCTTCTTCCTGCAGCTAATCACGGTCATTTCGAAGTCCGTTTCTCATTGTCTTTTTGTTTCATCTTGTGGTATTGGATGAATTTGTACAAGAAGCGCGGTCCCAGCCCCATGGCTAGGTCGAGGGTGGGCCGGGGCCCGTTTGCCACTCACTCAGCTTCTTCGCGTGCCGTGGGCCCCGCGTCGTGTGTGGCGGGGTGCACACCCCTGGCGCGCTCGCGGCGCGGCGCGGCGCGGAGTCTGGCCGGCGGAGGCGGAGGGCCCGGTTTGCGGACTGCGGCGGCGGCGGCGGCGGCGGCCGGCGGCGTGGCTGAGCGATCGTTACCGCGACCCCGCGACGAGAGCGACGATCAGCCGCCGTTTGTGTAAGCAATCGACACCCACAGACAGGAAGGGGGCGCGCGCGCGGCGGCGGCGGCCTGGTCGCCTCCGCGGAGATGGCGACGCCGCCGCGGCCCCGCCGCAGCGCGCCCATAGAGCTCTGTTTGTATTCGGAATCCGGGCGCGGGTGGGGTGGGGCGGGAGAATGGGAGTGGAGTGGAGCGGGACCCTTGTGGGGACGCTTCTCGTCCGCGGGCTAGAGACTACCTCATGCCCTACCCGGTGTTTTGTCTCCCGGTTTCGCCTTTGCGGGACCACACTTGTTCCCTTTCGCATTCTCTGTCTTTGGTACATTTATCCATCCATGTTATGATTTTTCGCAATGTACCTTCTGGCTCAGGGAATCAGTGGATTCACTGCAGTGCCTCTGACTGGGAGATCCTGTCCGAGGGTGCGGTGGCAGGACTTTTCGAGGGGAGCTTCACAGCTAGGTGGAATTCAGCTGAAATTGGAGAGGAAATTGTAGTTTTCGTGGGTTTTCAGATAAATGCTAGCATGCTGGAGCTGTACAGTAACAAAGGGGCCATGGACCACGCGCGCGATCATTCCTCTTTTTTGTCCTATCCTCTCCAGTACCTACATACACAAACACGCCACTTCACTACCATGGCGCAAGACCAGATCTAGGTTAGAGTTTGACCTGGCTGGGGCGGTGCTTCGCTGGTGCGAGATGACCTGCTTGGGGAAACCCCGCAACCAGGGGGTGGGGGTACCATGCGGTGCCCATCTACGCTGACGGGTAGATCGACTCCGTATCTCGCCTTCCAGGGGAAGATCACTGTCACCTCTCGCGAAGAAATGCACTTACACGGACTAATGACCTTAGCAGTTGACGCGCTGGGAATCTTTAATCAATCAATCAATCCACCTCGACTCTCCTGAGGTTGTCGGATCTCAGTGTCTACTGCAATTTTCCTTCTGGAATTGTTTGCAGTTTTTGATAGTATTCCGCTACATCTGTTTCTTCCTCCGTATTCTTCAACTTGTCTTTGTTCAATAATTACTTTCCTTCTCGGTTCGCTTTTCCATATCGTTCTCGCCGTTTCACACTTTGGTCTCCATCATGTGAATTGTTATAGATGCAATTATCAGCTGAACCGCTGTTGCAACATAACTGATTTACACCCTCAGTAGTAATCTTCACCACAGATGGAAATAACCTAGTACTATTCTTCTATTCACAAGAAAAGTTGTTCCAGAGTACCTTTCCTACTGCTAATCTGAGAAGAGTTGGAAAATTATTGAAAAGAATTCATTGCAGATAGTTATATTCCGTTATCGATGTATCTGGGAAGGCAAGCAAAGGATCGACTTGGATCCTCACAGTAGCTAATATGCAGGTTTATTATCAACAAGCGAATAGAATGAATACGCTGCACAGGCAGAGTTTGAAAGACCACCCCGGTCTCGCGCAACGAGTCTCTGGTCCTGTAGCCTCGTCCCTCGCCGCCGCACCGACAGTTCATTTTCTATCTATTAGAGCGAACAAGGTACACAGCGCTTTTACAGTCTATTTTGACGACATATTTTATATTATCTTTATGTCTAATTTACTTCTAAATCTAACTACTCATGGGAAAAAGAAGCTCATGAAGCGCCTTACGTATTCGCCAACTGAACTGAACGTTTAGAAATTCTGAATCGAGAACCTGCTTTTCATTATTGTCCGGGAATATGTCATTTGGGCAAGGTTAATTTGGGTATTCTATCGATCTGGTTGGTACATGAGTAGAATTTGCTGGAGACCTTGGTAATGAATAGAATTATGTATGGGATATTTAATTGTTTGTGCAACTGTAAATTTGAAACGAACCATTGGGCCTTTGTAATTAGTAATGAGGGCATTGCCTTTGTAATTGTTCTGAGGCATTATTTTGAAGGATTCGGATTTTTTAAAGTTAGTTCTCGAAGCAATTACGAGACAGGGGCATTGCATAATATGTCGGATAATATGTTTGTAGAGAGGTATTTAATTGTTCAGATCCCGATGGGACGCATACACTAGACACAACACACATGCGAACTCCTGATATCTGGGGGTCAGGAGACGCGAGGGCCCTTCGCGACAACACATACACGAGAGACAAGGGACAAACAGCATGCCCAAGGCGGGACACGAACTTCCCGCGACCCTTCGGAATGAAGCGCTTTCGGTACACGCTTAGTCACCTCGACCATGCAGGTCGGCAGAAATTTCACTTTTGAATTAACAAGTGGTTTTATATTTTGACATTTTTGAAGTGTCCGATGGCATTTGGTCACTGTTATACTACTTGCCTTATAAAATGAATGTTTTAAGCAGTGGTAAGCACATTTTGACTGAGTCCACAATCCCCGTGAGAAGGACGTTCGCGATACATTTCATAAGACTGAAGGAGTAACAATGACCAAATATTATCAGTCACTTAAAAAAACGAAGTATATAGTGAGATTTTTATTACTTTGCCCTTCAAGGCCCGTCTTCACGATGGAATATGTCACGGGATTCCGCAACTTTTCTCAGTCGTTCCGCTAGATATCGCATGATCGCGACCGTATCAAGCAGTGCTTGCGATCATGCGAGGTTTAGCAGCACGACCGAGAAAAACGCGAAATGCCTTGTGATATTCCATCGTGGCCACAGCGGCTTAAGGGGCAAAAATCGCAGTATAGTGCGATTTTTCTAACTCTGACCCTCAAGCTCCCATGGCCACGATGGAATATCACACGACATTTCGCGTCTTTCTCCGTCATGCCGCTAGATGATGCATGACCGCAAGCACTGCTTGATACGGTCGCGATCATGCGATATCTAGTGGCACGGCTGAGAAAGTTGCGGAATACCGTGACATATTCCATCGTGAAGACGGGTCTTGAGGGCAAAGTTATAAAATCGCAGTATATATGCGATTTCTGTAACTTTGCCCCTCAAGTCCACTCAAGGCTCATCTTCGCGATGGAATATCACACTGCATTTCGCGTCTTTCTCGGTCTTGCCGGAAGAAGTCGCATGAACGCAAGCTCTGCTTGATACGGTCGCGATCATGCGAAATTAGCGGAACGACTGAGCAAGATGCGAAATACCGTGACATATTCCATCGCGAAGATGGATTTGAGTAGCCTTGAGGAGCAAAGTTAGAAAAAATCGCAGTATACAGTCCGATTAAAATAAGTTGATTGACAGTTGTGCTTCTGAATCTCTAGCTTCATACAATGTGAGTGCATGATTTGGTTACTTTAATACGTTTTTATTTCAAGTGCTTATTTTCGTGTCCCGGAATGCGTGCTCAGTGGTTCGCAACCTGTCAACGTCGCTTCTTTTCCAATCGCAACAGTCAATCGCAAACGTATTTTAATCGGACCATAGTTGGAGGAACCGCCGCGCCGTGTGTGTATTTCGTGCGTCCTTGCTCCGGAAGCAGATGCAGGGGCGGCGTGCGCTGGCACTGAGTCACCGGCCGGCGCGGCGCGGCGCGGCGCGCGTTGCGCAACGCCCGGCAGGTTTTCCCCGCGGCGGCGACCGCCTGATTGCTTCTCCGTTACGTGAGGTTTGGCACCAGCCTCCTAAGAATAGCCCCGGAAAAAATACTTTCGCGGCTCTGCAGTCGTCAAATAGGATTTACGTCTTAGGACGAATTGCCTGCGCTGCTGTTCGTTTCGAGCTTGACGAATGGGTCACAGTGTAAAGAGAACAGAAAATAAAGAGGCTATACTGCGATTTTTCTAAGAGCGACCCTCAAGGCCACTTAAATCCCATCTTTGCGATGGAATATGTCACGGTATTTGCGTCTTTTGTCGGTCTTGCCGGTAGAAGTCGCATGATCGCAAGCGCTGCTTCATACGGTCGCGATCACGAAGTCTACAATGAGGAGACTCAACTCCGGTGTTGAGGCATGGTGGGGGTATGTACGAAAAACGTCGGCAGCTATTTGAAAAATAATACAAAAAAAAACGAGTCCCTTCGCCTTCTGCGACATCACGCGGCGAAAGAAGGAACTTATCTCGGCTTTCTCGGCCACCAATAATGAAAATTCGTTTGGTCCAAGTGGCGCCCACGAAGTCTACAACCAGGCGGTGTGCGGATGTGCTTAACAGAAGACAATAAGTTTAAAAGGAAGTAGTAAGTAATTTTGTAGAAAAAATGTTGAATTAAATTTTGTATACGATGCTTTGCTGCCATTGGCTGTTTTGAAAGCCTTCGTAGTTCTTTCAATGCCACGTGAGGTCGCTGAAGGCGAAGGGACTCGTTTTTTTTGTATTATTTTTCAAGTAGCTGCCGACGTTTTTCGTACATACCCCCACCACCGGAGTTGAGTCTCCTCGTTGTAGACTTCGTGGTCGCGATCGTGCGAAATCTAGCGCAACGACTGAGAAAGACGCGAAATGCCGTGACACATTCCATCGCGAAGATGGGGTTTAAGTGGCATTGAGGGTCGCTCTTAGAAAAATCGCAGTATATGTTTTGAGTTTGTAAATGACTGTAATGGATTGTTGAATGAAAAAAAGTTGTAAAATAATGTCTAATTCAAAACATTATGAACCAATAATTGAATAAAATAATTCAAAACATTATGGACCAATTTGAAAATGAATTTAAATGCTTAATTCTATGGAATTACAGCTTTTAGTGTAGTTCATATTTAAGCCAATTAATAGCAATTATAGGTTTCCACGCATAGTCCAAGTTACAGTCAAGTCCAACATAATTACCACACTGTCTTGAGGGTCGTTGGTACATTTGGATTTAGGAAACCAGCGTGTGTGCCGGAATAATTGGAAGAATTTTAAGAAGATAATGAAACTGCGGAAGTGTTTCACAGTGATCGGAAACAGTTTTGCTTGTGATATTGCAAACCTTTCCGCTCACAAATATTTGAACCGAACAATACTCAGTTTCGCCGTCAATTAGTCTCGCGGGGTAGCCGAGTCCCCAACTCTTTTATTTTGTAGATACCTTGGCTGTTTTTAAGGTTAAGGGATTCTCCTTCTTCTTGATAGCTTTGTTAATCTTTTGGATCGTTCATCGCCACGTGTCGGCCGTGTTCATCCGCAAATCGAGTACCAGTGCTCTACGCGACCCACAGGAGTATGAGTGGATTTTTATTGGATATGAAGCATCTGATATATTCAGAAATTGTAATTTCTGAATTACGTGATGTGTTTTCTACATGTGACTATCGAATTCCAAGCAGAAAAAACAAACATCAAACTGATCAAAATGTGCAACATTTTAAGGCGAAAATACCAACAAAAAAAAAGGATGCTCATAATATGGCAGATCAGAGCAGCTACTTGAACTATTGAAAATATGACTTTTGGTGTTAAAGTGGATCTTTTCATCCTTGTAGCCTTGCGGAAAACGTTTACCTGAACTATGAATTTTTATGTGAATTATTTTATTGGGATAAACAGTGACACCACACGACGAATGATGGACGTATTTAACGCGACTAACTAAAGATTAATAGACGCTTTGAAGAACGCCATTAGCGAGACCAAAGAATGTACCACATCCAACAGCAAAACACCACAAAACCGTTCACCGTCCCCGCGTAAAACCCAGAATGAATCTTGAAGCAGATGTGTTTGTAGCAGTGTCTCGTAAGCACAGGCTAAAAATTCGCCGGCCAAGGTCTCTTCGGGGAGGACACAAGTGCGGTTTTCGTGTTCTCGCGAGCTGCGCCAGCCTCATATAATATCTGGCATCCGTGCGTGCCTCCGTGACGGCGCTCGCTGTAAAATTCAGCAGCGTCGTCGACGCCCGGAGCGTCGCGCGCCGCCTTCCGAAGCGTCGCGACGCGGCGTGCGCCGGCCGCCCTCGCCGCCGAGGCGCGACGCGACTCCGGGCCCGGAGTGCGACAGGCACACATAAGAAGAAACGTTTTCATACCCAAAGACTTGAAACACGTTCCTCTATGAATTTGGACGCGCTGAATCCGGATCTGAAACTAGAATTGCGCCCCACCTTTTAATTGCGAAAAACCACCGTGAAATTGTAGATTGTAAATTTCATTTTTTTTTTTGTTGAATAAAAAAAACTGGGGGGTGGTGACAACGCGTTGAAATACATTGAGAAACATGTGTCAAATCTTTGGGTCTGTCAACTATTGTGTGTTTGCCTGTGTATAAAGGTGGCTCCACACATTCGGCATTCGCCAAGCAACAAGCTACTGCTTGCCCGATACCGACCAGCGGATGTGTCGGCGAATGTTCGCTCCCTTTGATGTGTCCAAAAGACCGACACGCGGCGGGTAGGGCGAGCGCCGAATGTTCGTTATTCGGCAAATAGCAAGCGACCCATCCACACTACTCGGGATTCGGCGAGCGATTGCTCGCTGTTCGCTGAATCGCGAATGTGTGGAGCCGCCTTTACATAGAACAAAAATCCATCGATGTTTTAAAGTTGGTTTGGTAACCTCTAATATTAAATTCGGTGCGCCACAAAATTTAATTTGGACAGTGGCCGTAAATATAAATTTATAATTAAAATTTAACTGCAACATGAGTTTAAAAAACTCACCTCTGTGTGAAAATACGAAAAAAGACTTACGAATTACCAGGGTATCAGAATCATGTCGGGCGAGGTATAGTCTGCTTGATGAAGTTCGATTACGTAAACAGAGGTACCGTCTGTTAGTATTATTTCATATTTTAAACTTTTACCATGTTATAATTATGGGATTTTTCAACCGCGAGTAAAACATCGAAAACGTAAAAAATTGGAGCACAAAACATCGATGTTCAAAACATATCGACTTCGAGTCGGCGATTAAAATATCGATATTTTTATAGAAACATCGATGTTTTCAAAGCATCGGCATTGATGTCGCGTCACTACTCATGAAGACGCGACGCGACTTGCGGGGCCGGCCTCCCCCGCCTCTGGTCACGCGGCCGCTGAAGCGGGCCGCAGGTGGCAGATGGCGAGGCCGGATGACGGCGGCGTTGGCCCAGGCACGCCGATCACGGCGGGGCGATGTGCGATGACAGATTATTGCGCGGAGGAGGAGGGGAAGCTGATACGTAGCAGGGCCCGATAATTTTTTTCTTGTTGTTTCCAGGGTGCCCGCTTTCTGTAAAACATGGAAAGGCAAGGCACTGAATCACTTTGCGCTCAGAAAATCAGGGAATTTGTAGAAGAATCGTCTGAAGTCGGGGAAAATTTTGAGAAGGATATACAACTATACTTTCTTCCATTTAGAACATTAGTTCAGTGTATATTTTTTTTCTCATTTCTTTAATTGATGAGAAATATTGTTCATTCTTACTTTGACGCTGCGAAATCAGTGAGGTGATCAGTTTCTATGAGGGTAGCTTTAATATTTTCTTTGAGTGTGAAATTGCAAATCTTACCAGGAAAAATGTTTAAAAGACGACCTGGAAAACGGTGAAAAATTAGGAAAATTTGTTCTAAACATTGAGTGGCCGTACTGTACTTTCTTCTCCATCTTCGTCTTGTTCTTCTCTTTAGTTACAATATTACGTTGGTTTATCTTAAAATACATTTACTAAGTCGATCCATGCCCCAAAAGGACACTAGGGTCGCCGTTCGGGTGTAACAGTGAGTTCTGAAACAGAGGCTTTGTGAGACAGACTTCTGAAATTGAGAGACAATGTTGCCGATGATGACACACAATGATGACACACGCCGATGTTATTACAACACAATGTATCGATACTCAATGAGTAGCAGTTAGATACCTTGAATACTTCGAAGAAAGTATCTTCTGTCAGAATTTTTATTTTTGGCTCTTGACTTACCACTGGAGTTGCGATTGTGATGAAAATTGTTGACAAAGAGAGTAGTCGATGGTAAACATGAATGGAGTAAGGAGGATATGTTTTAATTGTGTTAATTCTATTGTAAATTATGGTTACTGTCACGAGTCAAGATGTCAGAGACTTTTAACATCATGTGCACGGCCTGCTTTGGTTGGCAAGGTCGGACACCATAGTGACAGACAATATACGCCGAAAAAGTAAAATCAAAGCACACATCTCACATGTTTGTATCATCGACAGAGAAAATACGTGTTGGAGAAATTTGAAGATTCAAGAGTACACATGAGTTTTTGTAGAGGTGTACGTAAGTTCGGAGACATGAACGGACTGTATGTATTCAGAGAACTTTCAGGATTAGGTTTGTTTTTCCTCTAATTATTAATTGTCCAAAGTTTCTTTTTTCATTTGTATTATTGTTTAATATTGTGAATAAAATTTTTGTTCTGATTTTGAAATTTAGAAATGTTTTTAAATTTAAATAAACTGTAAGTTACCATCAGTTTAGTTTACGGTGTATATCGTAGAACCATCGGCCCTAAAACAAATGAATGGATATTTCTGTTGTTTTCTTTTGTTGGTGAATTTGATTTATTAGAGGAAAAATTATAACTATCACAATACCGAGCCGTTGGATGCAAATTATTTATAATAAATTGAGCTATCGACTATCAATATTATCTCAGATTCATGGGCGTTAGCTTTTTACTGCTCGTTTTATCATTAATGTACACGGATTCTAAATGAAAACAATGACTTGTAGGCACATTAATGTGTGAGTAACACGAGAGACTTTATAGAAACCTCTCTAAAAAGAAAAAAAAACTCGTAGCATAGTATTTTCAAAGGATTTCTCTGCTCAAAAGCACCGAACAAAAAAAGCAACACTAGAACAGTATCAGCGAAGCTTTGAACGACACAACAAACAACAAAAGAAAGTCGAACCGTGCTGGCGGTAGCGCAGAACCGGTTAAGGTTTTGGCAGCGGCGGCAGCGACACTACCTCGTCTTTAGGAATGCGACATCCCCAACAACACATCGATGTTCTAAACATCGATGCTCAAAATTAAACGTAGATGGTAATTTCGACCCAAATTTTTAAAACTGGACTAGTAACCATTGAAGTTCACGCGAGGGAGGGGGATTTGAAAGGCTACAGTTTATTAATTTTTAATTGAGATTTAATTGGCAAAACAAAGTAAAAAAAGCCATCAGGACCATTAACACAACTTCCATTGACGTACGCGATAATTAAAAAATTATATAGGCTTCTTTACTGACGAAAACTGGATTTTATTTATTTTTCACCCTTGATCTCTTCGGTCCGAAGTGTATTCAATTTATGGATACACATAAAAACATCGAACATAAAACATGGATGTTAAAAATAATTTGGTTTCAAAGATCGCTTATTTTATATAAAAAAATATTTTATTGAAATTGATGCAGGTTCTTCCTGTAGATCCTGGTATATGATTAGATGCTTAGATGGTACGATTTAATAAGTATTGACCATAAAGGATCAATTAATGTTGATTCCAGAAATTAAAACATTTGCATTAAATACATTTATTCCATGCATAATAATGATGTATAACAATGATATAAATATGATATTATTCCATAATAAAGTATTTAATGCAAATGTTTTAATTCCTGGAATCAACATTGATTGATCCTTTACGGCCAATACTTATTAAATCGTACCATCTGCGCATCTAAAAACATATTTTGAAAACACCTAACATCCATGTTGCATCGCTAGTAGCGCCGAGGCATCGGTGAAGGTTTTGGCAGCCTCGTCATGCGCGCTCGTCGGGAGTGTCCGCTCGCCGCGAGGCTCCTTGCGATGGCGGCGGCGTGCGGCGCGCGCCCGCAGATAGGCATCGCGCCTTCGCCTTCGCCTTCGCCTTCTCGGCCGCTTCGCCCCGCCCCGCGATGCCGCACGATCGCCCGCGCGCGTCCTGCCGCGCCGCGCCGCACCGTGCGAGGGACCCGAGTGGAAAATCCCGCCCCAACCCCGCCAACGGGATTCGACGCCCCCTGCGATACAGGAGCGAAGGGAGATGGATTTCAATGAGACACTCTTGCAGGCTTGCGCTGTATAATAATAATAATAATAATAATAATAATAATAATAATAATAATACATTAAATTTGTTCAAAGAATTGGTCGGCCCGACCAATCCTGCCTGACCAATCGGTTTCGAATCCCGGTCGGCCGACCATTCTTTGAACAAATTTAATTATTAAAACGCATTGTTACTTGGTAACATGGTCACAGTTTGGATTCTATACGACTGCGGAACATATTCTCCGAGCGTAATAGCTTCCAACAAGGTGACGGGAAATTATATAATTAATAAGACAGTAAATTATGGAATTATAGGGTAAAGATGATGAATGTTAGAATGACAATGATAATGATTGGGGAGCCGATTTCTATGATTTTGCATAATTTTGTCCGTTGTTTCAGTGCATAGCTAAGTGAAATTCTTGACATTTGGTTAGAATATGATGCTATATAGATGAATAGGTTAATTTGTGCATATTTGGCCGATTTTTTCTGTTGGTGCATATTCGTGTATTTATAGGCGCATATTTTGCATATTTCGTTAAAAAGTGACTTGTCTATAAAACGTTTCATCTTTTCAAAGATTCTTATGTATTTGTGGGCGTTCATTGATTCGAAAGAGCCAGTCAGAGTTGCGTTTTTGTGTTTTGTGTTGATGAATAAAATGCTTGTGCAAATGTATGATATTTCTTGAGAACATAATGTTTAACCAGTCAGGAGAAATTCAACAACACATTCAATTGTACTTTACCAAGGTGAATATTTACATCAATTATTTCTCTCACGAAGTAGGGTAGATTATATTACGTTTGCACAAAAGTATATATTTTCATTCCAAGCAAATTTTCATTTCATTCCAAGAATTTTATCAAGAAAGGTTGAAAAGGCAAGGCCAGGAAAAAATGAAATATTGTTAATTTTAAGTGCATATTAAAGGGCATATTTCATAATTTTTAGATCATAAATGCATATTTTTAATAGTATATTTCAAGATTTTTTCAGGGCATAAAAATCCTCTGCCTAATGATAATACAATCAATGAGTTGGTACTTACTGTGAAGTGAAAGAATTAACATACTATAATTAAGCATTTCTGCTAGAACCCGTTTCTAGAAGTGCCTGGTGACATTACTTTCAACTGACTTGCTTACTTTATGATGAAGAAGTGGATATGCAAGTAGTGTTTGACCGACCAAGTTATTGAGCTCTCTCATCATTGGAGCTACTATATTCAAATTGGCATTTCTGTACAACATGGTTAGATGCATTCGTAGGTCTAATTGGTTCTTTTTGCATGTCTAATCTGGAGCCCCTCTCACACGCGCACCCACCTCCTACACGTCGCTGCTTTCCAAACGAAAGGGCTCTCTGGTGTATTGGTGGCGCGCTGCGGGAGCGCTGGAAATGTCTGCCCCACGAGCGCCGTTTGTGAATGGAGACTAATGGATTAGAGTTGCGTATTCCATGTTAATGTTTATGATACGCTCGTTGTGTTATGTGATGTATGGTGGTAGTTAATGTGTGTTAAGTAGATGATTTATCATTGCTATTGTTACTTTTGAATGTTTACATTGAACACAAATTTACGGCCTGTTCGAAAACGCCGCTTTCTGCACGCCATTTTTCGCAATGAAAGAGTTCTATACTGAAGGTTTATTTGATTAAAAACAATTGCTAGTTATTCAAGGAACTTGATAATAGCGATAAGAAAATCTCGACATTTGAATTTCATGTGCGCGCGTGAAATGTGCATATGTGTGTGTGTGTGTCTGTGTGTGTGTGTGTGTGTGTGTGTGAGTGCGCATTTGTGTGCGCGTGTGTGCGTACACGATATTCATTTTCCACATTGTATTTCTCTTCTCTTCCTTTCTCGGACTCTGACTCTGGTCTTTTCGCATTGAATTTCTCTCCTTCACTACACTTGATGTACAGTCACTTCTTCATTTCATTTTCTTTCTTTCCTTCTTGTTTTATTATTTTTAGTTCCTCCTTTTCACTTTTCATCGTCGTCCTTTCCCTATCCACCGTTTGGTTCGCGCCTGACCATGCGTATTCATCAAGTGCAGGGGAGGATCCAGCCGATCGTGGAGAGATCATAATTTTATTAAATAATAAACATATTTGTTAGTATATTGTATATTATTTTTGTAATATATATAATACAATATTATTTTTAAATATTACAGAATTGTAACATAAATATGTAAAGCAATTTTTCCAAATAAAAGAAGGTAACAAACCAAAATTCTAGACCCTTTTTTTTGGGGGGGGGTCTGCATTCTCCCCTCTCCCCTGGATCCGACATTGATCAAGTAAGTGGATGCGCCGTTGTTGCTTGTGCAACTCTTCCCCGGCCGGTGTGGCCTTCCGCGCCGCGACACGTTGCGGTGCGGTGCGGTGCGGTGCTGGGGTGCGCGGCGGGGTGCGGCGCGGCGGGGGCAGCGGCAATGGCGGATGTGCCGCCGCGGCACGTCTGCTGCGCTGCTGGGGGCGTGCACCGGGCCGCCCAGCCGCCTGGCTTAGCCTTACGACGCCGGCCGCGGACGAAGAGGCATGTGCAGGCACGGCCGCTCTTGGTACTGGGAGCAGGCTTTCGAGCAAAGGTGGGTCAATGCTTCGTCAACCAGACGAAGCACGTGCTTAGGGGCCCGGCATTTTAAACATTTTGTGATGATTCATTTATCTAATACATAAAAGTCAATGTTTGTTCGTATTTTATGCGCTGCCGTACCGATTATCCGATTGCGAGAAAACTTTGTCAACTTATTGCTTGCACTTGCACGAAAAATATAGGCATAGTATAATGGGAACATGCCTATGTCAATCGCTCATAGACGTGCGTTAATGATGATTTTATGCGTTTATGTTGACTCAAGCGCCCCTGTATAGACGCTCTACGCAAACCGCTACACCTTCAAGTATTAAGCGAGTCTTTGTTGCATATTCTGCCTCTGCGATTGTGAAATATCGACCGTAATTATTACTTGAAAGTTATCTCGGACAAATAATCAAATTTTTCCAAGACAATGTCATAGCGAAATGCTTTCCCGAACTTGAGGGAGAAACGTTTAACAATAGTATACTTGACAACCATGTCCAAACTATCACATAGAATTAACCGATACTTGCGAGAAATTATTTCAAATATTAAAATTTTTGCAGAGCGTAGCATAAAACGTGATTAACAACCACGTGACCAGTAGCGTGTGAAGTGTAAGAGATTGCAATAGCGAAGCATTGCCGGTTCCAGTTCTAAATATTCCACTAAATACTCTACCAGTTCTAATAT
>JAHLJT010000631.1:229813449-229895317 GCA_031308135.1 Acheta domesticus
TTTTGTCAAAGATGTCTGACAAAAAAAACAAACAACAACTTAGTATTCTGATCTATTGGAATAATCCTTTTAAGGTGAGTGTCGTTATTACATAACAGAACGCCTACGATTAAATGGGTTATAAATCTTATTCACGCACTTCAAGGAGCTAGGCAAATTTCTGATCTGTTTTTTGGCAGAATTTTTGTTTGTTTTCAATCTACTTTTTTGCGGATTCGATGGTGTGACGGTTAGCGTGCCGGACTGTCATGGTCGAAAAAATCCTTCGTACGCCTTCCGCGGAGGGGAAGTAAAGCCGGCTGGCCCATGTTAGTAGATTTACTTGCATGTAAAAGATCCTCAAGCCTAAATGACGCCTCTGAGCTAAATTCAAATCGCCTGTTTCGTCGCCCGAGATAATACCTTCTTTCTCCGCTAGGTGAAAGGAGCGTAGTAGAAATTTGCGTGGTCAGACGGAAGAGCGGGCCTGATGGCCCGCGTCTCGCCACGTAAAATAAGGCATTAACTAAACTAAACTAAACTAAACTTTTAAGCCAATCCTCTTGGGTTATAGGTCTTCGGTCAATCTTTCTTATCCATAAATAACGTCTGAATAAGTACTGATCGACAAAATAGTGACGATTTTCTAGAGATGCAGCCATGCATTTGTAATATTTCTGTGGCGAGGCGCTGAAGCGTAATCGATTCAATTGGAAAAGCGAATGACGCGAAATCGCATAAAAGCTATCCACATAATTCACTGCTCTCCTTCGACTTCTAAGATACGCTTCCAAACAGTAAAGATCAAATTCAGCAACGAATAACTTATTTAATTTAACCAAACACGCATAATTGCTCTGAAATCCAGGAAAAAACAAAACGAACATTCAAAATTATGGCAGAATCCTATCATAAAATCTGTATTGCAATTCTTGCAATGCTCGCAGAAATTGAAATTAAAGTAGGCCTCCTCCGGCCTCATGAGAGATGCCATAAAATCTCATTAAGGAGCTTTCATACATGAAAGAGGGACGGGCAGAAGTGAAAGGGTGTACCAGCGCTTTGATCAGTTAGAAGCAAACTTGTAGTAATCTCGTGATCGCCCCAGGCAGTATCGCAGTCCTCGCTTCTTCGCCGATCCTTCTAAAAACACGACGGTCTGTTCCCGTCCCTCATGCGTCTTCGCAACCAGGCGACGACATCCGAGGCGGTGCAGCGGGCGCCGAGTGACTGGGGCCTCAATCGATCACCCGACCTGACTGAAGCGACGGACGCCCGCGGCGCGGAGCGAGCGAGCGCGGTCTATCTGCGCTTTAAATACGATGCGGCACGGCGACCGGGAGAGATGGCTCAGTGCATCAACCTGATGTCACTGCAGTCCCTCTGACCGGGAGGTCCTAGGTTCCAGTCCCGACGGCGGCAGGATTTTGGACACTAGCTTGTCAGCTAGGTCGAATTCAGTTGCTGTCTGGAGGAGAATTCCAGCGGCCGGCTGCTCTGATCGGTAGTTTTCCGTGGTTTGTCCGATCAACACCAGGCGAATGCCTGGAGCAGTACCCTAACAAACGGGCCATGGACCGCGCGCAATCTTTCCTTCCTCATCCTTGTCATATCCTCTCCCTCTTAACACACACACTTACACTAACATGCACTACACTACCACACATGCCGGGAGACCGGTCGGGAGCTTATAACTTGTCCCGGCTGGGGCGGTGCCCCGCTGGTGGGAGATACTTGGTTGAGGGGGAAAACCCCGCTAGTTCGACGGTAGGTCGGCGCCAGATCTCGCCATCCAGCGGGGAAAAGATCATCGCCACCTCCCGGGGGGAAACACGCACTACACTTACGGGACTAATGACCTGAACAGTTGACGCGCCCGGAAACACGAATCAATCAGTTAGGCGGGGCGGGGCGGGTTGGGCGGGCCGGGGCGGGAGCGATGGGATCGCAGGCTGCGTGGGCCGCGGCCGGTGGCTCTCTGGCGAGTAGCAGGGCGCCGGCGATACCATCTCCGGCCCCAGCCCCAAGGCCGCGCCGTCGCCGCCGCCGCCGCCGCCGCCTCCACCGCCGCGGAGAGCGCTGCCGAGCGCAGCGCGAGACGAAACCGCAGGCCGATAGAGGCAGGCGGGGATCCCGAAGCGGCGATCATGGCGCCCCCCCAAAAAAATGTGTAGGACACAGACTGTATAAACCATTAAGATAATTTTAATAGTAAGTGCATTAAATGATAATAGTTTAATTATAAACAAAATTAAAATGTATTAAATGAGTAAATTATTATCATCAATTAATATTTCCATTTCTGTCTATATTTTTAATATACAGGTGAGTCACGTAACTTTAGCACCTCCTGTAACTTTTGAACGGTTAAAGTTATTGCAATGCAGTTTTCACAGAAGTGCATGAAGGAATGGGGCTAATTGATACGTGAATTCATTTCTGTTTTATCACTTGTATTTTACGAGATATTTGAGGTAACTTTGTTTTTTCAAATGGAACTATACATATTTTTTCAGTCTATCATAACGAGCGTAAAAAGACGAATCCAATGATATGTCATATTGTCATATGTTAGATAAGCATTTTTTTGAGTAATTTTGATTTTTTGCAACTAGGGTTGTGATCGTTGTAATAATTTTAATAATAATAATAATAATAATAATAATAAATTTATCTTGTACGAAGTATTTTGGTAATTCTTTACTCCTTAATTCATAAATTATTAAGTGTGATTCTTTATTTAAAGACCGAAAACTTCAAATGCGTATCTGTCGAAATTTCATTTGTCGAGATTTGCCAGTGATCGATACCGAACACTAGATTTTGAACTGAAAGGCTTCTGCAGAATTATTTGGATATTGAAAACTATAAAAATGTTAACATGATCCTTTCCTCTAGCGTATGTATGAGCGTGCGAGAAACATTTCTTGGCATAGTCTATTTGAATGATCAGTCACTATTTTATTTTATTGTATTAGCGTTTCGAAATTAGCACATACCTACACTTTCATTATTAAATAGCAACATGAAGTTATTCATGTACATAGTAAACACGAAGTTATTCAAGATTGAATTTTACGAAAATACAAACCGATTTTCCGAACTTGCCGTAAGCCACAAAAATTATTTTTAAGACATTTCTTGTAAAATATGATGAACTCCGTCATTAGAAATGTCCCTGGATGACGGAAGATCGTCAATTGCCTTCACAAGTTCACCACGAATCAAATCAACATTCATAACTTCCGTACCTAACGTCAAAAATTGCCCAGTGCAACGGGTTGCACTGACGACCTCCTCAGTGCAGGTTAGGGCGCCCCGAGTGTACCCTGAGTTCGTGTCATTGTGCGAATGGAACATGGGCTTCTCCGCACTGGTGCGCCCTAGCGGTCGAATGGAACACGAAAACTGCCCTGAGTGCGCACCAGTATGGCGAATGGAAAACTCTATTAAGGCGGCTCCACACATTCGCTATTCGGCGAACAGCGAGCCACCGCTCGCCGAATCCCGAGTAGTGTGGATGGGTGGCTTGCTATTTGCCGAATGATGAACATTCGGCGCTCGCCCTACCCGCCGCGTGTCGGTCTTTTGGACACATCAAAGGGAGCGAACATTCGCCGAACATATCCGCTGGTCGGGATCGGGAGCAGTAGCCTCGCTGCTCGGCGAATGCCGAATGTGTGGAGCCGCCTTTAGAGTTCGTTTCGTTTCCTTGCAACAATCAATAACTTCGAGTACGAAAGCTGCTCTTTCTTGTTTCAACAAATAAACTCAATGTCAACAAATTATTTCAAATCTGCACCAATGAAGTCGCAGCGCGCAGTCAATCGACTACCTCCACGTACAGCGAGGTTTCGACTTCCGACGGCAAACCCGCTTCGCCCAAGGCGCCCGAGCGCCAAACAAACAACGTCTGGGAGCAACGGCATAGCGCCGCCACCCCTTCCGGTTCCGCCTCACGGGGCCCTCTCTGAACATCCGCCTGCGCGCGCGATCAAAGGACGCTGTCCCGCCCCGCCCCGCCCCGCCCCCTTGCCTCTCTCGATTGCGGAAGATCAAGCCCCGAGGGCCGGCGAACGGGAGAAAATGGACAGTGGCGGAGGTCACGGACGGAGCGAGGGTCGACAGGGGAAGCAGAGTGAAAGATCGACGGGGCGATGTAATGGATCTACATCGATCGACTACCTTGATCGATCGACGGGGCGATGTAATGGATCTACATCGAACGACTACCTTGATCGATCGACGGGGCGATGTAATGGATCTACATTGATCGACTACCTTGATCGATCGACGGGGCGATGTAATGGATCTACATCGATCGACTACCTTGATCGATCGACGGGGCGATGTAATGGATCTACATCGAACGACTACCTTGATCGATCGACGGGGCGATGTAATGGATCTACATTGATCGACTACCTTGATCGATCGACGGGGCGATGTAATGGATCTACATCGATCGACTACCTTGATCGATCGACGGGGCGATGTAATGGATCTACATCGATCGACTACCTTGATCGATCGACGGGGCGATGTAATGGGTCTACATCGATTGACTACCTTGATCGATCGACTCAAGGGCGATGTAATGGATCTACACGAGCCCTCTTGCACATGCACGTCGGGAGGCAATTGAAGCACATTGAAAATGTTGCGACCTAATGAATAAAGAGGCGGACACGGAAAGGCTGTCTAGCGCAGCGGGCACTGATGTCGAAGTAGGCCAAGTAATGCAAGAAGACTGAGAGCTGATTCGCATTGAACCTCCCTGAATGCTTACAGGTCATGAAGCGAGAATGAGAAATAAATCTGCAATGCTTCTGTTCGGTTTCGATAGTAAAAAGTTGAAAATGAGAAACAGCATTTCTTGCATTGGCAGAAATGGGTAAGAGAGATGAAGTGCGACTACCTGATAGGAAAAAACAAAAGTAGAATCACCTCAAGAAATTTTTGGAGATAACACTCACGACGCAGCTGGTATTACACTAGGGATGCGACATCGATGCTGCCACAAAATTATTGATATTTTAATGTTTTTGATGTATTTTTTTGTAGATGAAAATTTTCTATAATCACTACTTTCTATAATTAACAAATTGTAAACGTTAAAATATGAAATAACTTATGGTACCACTGTCTTTATGTGTTCTACCCAATGAACCCGGTTTGTATAATCTTCATCGGACAGACTATCCCTAGCTCGAGATGACACTTATGCACTAGTATTTCCTTCGTCTTTCCTTGAATTTCGCAAATGGAGAAGCATTTTTTAACTTTGATTCCAGTTAAATTTTATTTCTAACCCAGTTTTAAAACACTGACGTTTAAAAACATCGATGGATTTTTGTCGATGTATTGTTAACATCTATGTTTTAAATTGAACATCTACGTTTGGCAACATCGATGTTTTGTTGTCGATGTCGCATCACTAGTATTAACTGGAAACAAGAAAGTCCGATGTTGAAAGTAGAACCAAATGGCTAAGAATAGGCAGAATGAACGTAATGTGTCAAGTGACACGGAGGGCAAGATTCGCGGTTGACGAAGCAGCAAAGGAGGGAGGAGTTGGTGAAAGCTGGAACACATCGAGGCAAGTAAAGGAACTCAGACGTGAGGACAAGAGTAACTTGCATGCGTGATTAAACAAGCGGAGTGGGACGGGACGAGGGCTGGGCGTGGGCGGGGCGTGGGCGGGGCGTGGGCGGGGCGTGGGCGGGGCGTGGGCGGGGCGTGGGCGGGGCGTGGGCGGGGCGTGGGCGGGGCGTGGGCGGGGCGTGGGCGGGGCGTGGGCGGGGCGAGGGCTGGGCGTGGGCGGGGCGTGGGCGGGGCGTGGGCGGGGCGTGGGCGGGGCGTGGGCGGGGCGTGGGCGGGGCGTGGGCGGGGCGTGGGCGGGGCGAGGGCTGGGCGTGGGCGAGGCGGGGCGGGGGGGACGGGGCGCCGTGAGAGGGGTGGCGTGGGCGGGGCGAGGCAGAGTGGGGCGGGGAACGGCGGGGGGGGGCGGTTCCGGGAGGGAGGGTGCGAGGGCCAGGGCCTGGGGCGAAACTAAACAGCGGCGGCAGCGGCGGCGCGGCCGGGAAAGGAGCCCGAACGCTGGGGTAGGGAGGCGCTAATGGATTACTCCGGCGGGGCCCACCCCCGCCCACCGCGCCAGCGGCGGAGGGCGGCGCGGAGCCGCCGGCCCGGAAAGCGCCCGGGGGATGTGGCGACGGCCCCGAAAGGGCGGAACAGAGCGGAGCGGAGCGGGGCTGAGCCGCAAAGGGCGATGACGCCCTGGGACGCCGGGGCCGGGAAATGTCTACGACATGACCTACATTTCCCCTCGTCGGCGTACATTTGCAAGTTGAGAACATGGTCACAATGCACACAATTACTTATATGGAAATTAGAGCAAACTTGCTCTCGCTTCTCGAGCGATACAGGAATTCCGCTAACACAGAGAGCAATTTTAATTTTATGAGAACAAATTATCATTTTAGCCATTGTGTAGGGCTTGAATGTATACATATTGTTTTAAACCTTAAAACAGTAAGTAAATCATCTACATTCATTTAATTCAGTGCACCTGTGCATCGGATTTTCGTGAATCTTTAACAATTACAGTAAATAATAAAGCTATACGAGAACGAGAGTTGCGTTTTAAATAAATTGGCTTTTTTCGTTCGACGATACCTGTAATTATCTTCTTTCTTTCACTTCTGATACAATGGAATAGCGCAATTATTCTTTTTCTTTATTTGACACATGTAATCATCAGGGGCTCAATATAGAAATTCCGATTCAAAATTAAGTTAGCTTGTTTACTAATGAAACGTGGCAATTCAATTTATCCAGACAGCAGTGTGACAAGGAAAATGCCAGCCCAGGAAAATGTCTATTCTTCCAAAGGCATTCCACGAAAGTGCAAGGAAAACTTGGCAGCTTCTTACAGCAAAGCCAAGAAGGAGCACGGCGACGGACCGGCGCTGCAGTCGCAAGGAGGCGTGGGCGAGATGGGGCTTGGGAGGTGGTGCCGGACGGAGAGAGCTGTGGGGTGGGACGGTGCAGGAAGGAGAATGGATAACAGTGTGTGGAACGGGACAGGAAGAGATGGGTGGTGAAGAAGGGGGGGAGCGGGGCGGAAGGAAGAGAAATGGTAGAGTCGGAGAGGAGCGGGACGGGGCGCAGCGGGTCCAGAAGGAGCGAGTCGGGACGGAGCGGATCGGGACGAAACGGAGCGGGACGGAACGTCACGGAGAGGGACGAGATGGAACTTGGCGGAGTGGGGCGGGACGAGGCGGGACGAGGCGGGACGAGGCGGGACGAGGCGGGACGAGGCGGGACGAGGCGGAACGAGGCGGAACGAGGCGGGACGAGGCGGGATGAGGCGGGACGAGGCGGGACGAGGCGGGACGAGACGGGACGAGACGGGACGAGACGGGACGAGACGGGACGGGGCGGGACGGAGCGGGACAGGTCGTGAAGAACACAGGACGGAAGAGACTGGCGGGACGGAACGGGACAGAAAGGGGTCGAAAGTAGGAAAACGGAGCGAACGGAGCTGCGGGGCGAGGGGGGAGGGCACAGCAACGTTTCGCGGAGCCCTGGCTGGCAGCCGGCGCCGCCCTGGAGACCAGCAGCGCGGGCCAAGAGCAGCATCCGCAGCAGCAGCAGTCGTAGGCTATGGGCCGGGGCCGGGGTCGGCGCCCGTCACTCCGCCGCGGCCCTTGCACCGCGCTTTAAATGTCCGCGCGCCTCCGCAAACAAAAACAAAGCCCCCGCCCCTGGCGCGGCGCGGCGCGGCGCGGCGCGCGGTGGCGCTCGCCAACTCGCTGCGCCAGGGGCCACAAAGCCCCGCACGCGCCGCGCGGCGCGGCGCGGCCTCGGCGCCAGCGGCAGAGCGGCGCAGGGCGAAGGCCGCAGCTACGGACGGCAAAATACCATCATTTTGAAAACATCCATATTTTCGACGAGAAACATCGATACATTAACATCCATCGATGTGTTCGATGTTTTCTTCACGCTGATATATTTTTGCAGAAATATCGATGTTTTCAAAAAAATTCTCATGATATAAATAAAATTTAATGATAGTACTATGAAGCATATGTTCTTGTAAAAATAAACCTCCAAAGCTTAATAATGTTTTGCGTTTTTGATTCAGTACATGGTAGTACCGTTAAACTGCGTTTTGAACCTTGTCTGTATAGAATATTAAGATTAAAATTTAAGATGGCAATGTGATTTCACGTAGAATATACATAAAACTACTTGTAATATTTGCTAATTGTGTATCACATTAGATCCAGGACGCTTTACTTCGATGATCTGTGAATGAAAGTGAATAGGCTAAATGGAAAACTAGCAAAACACGAGGCCCTTTATTTTTTATTTTCTCCTTTAGATTCAGTAAAGATTATAATACGAGTGTATCATATTATTTATAAGCTATCAAACATTAAAATATAACTTAATTAAGGATTGTAAAATGGAAATTTGATGAGAAAATACCACCTGAATTAACATGACGCAGGAGGTGTAACAATGACCTAATGTCGTCGGCCCATGGAGGGGGAGGGCAGGGCATGGCAAGGCAGGACGGAACGGGGAGGGGCGGGGGGAGGCGTGGTGGGGCGGGGCGTGGCGGGGCGTGGCGGGGCGTGGCGTGGCAGGACGGGGCAGGACGGGACAGGGCGGGACGGGACAGGGCGGGACAGGGCGGGACAGGGCGGGACAGGGCGGGACAGGGCGGGACAGGGCGAGGCAGGGCGAGGCAGGGCGAGGCAGGGCGAGGCAGGGCGGGACAGGGCGGGACAGGGCGGGACAGGGCGGGGCAGGGAGTGGCGGGGAGTGGCGGGGCGGGGCGGAGCGGGGTGGGACGGGGAGTGGCGGGGCATGCGGGAGCGAATGCTGGGAAGCCCCGCGCCGCCGGCCGGAGCCGCCCGCATCACTTCCGGCGCGGCCAGCCCGCGCTGCCTGCTAGTGCCAGCGCACCCGCGCACGCGAAACAAAGGGTGCAGCGCGCAGGCGACACAGAAAACAGAACCGCTTTTTTGCGCGCTGCTGCTGTCTTCCAAAGACACTCAGGCGCACACAAGAAATCCTGCCAACACGAAATGAAGTTTTTAAAAATGGGGTTCTTTGCTCACGGTTCCTAACTAGCAAAATGACTAATATGATCGATAAGACAAATTATTGGAAATTGTTATTTGGAAATGCTTAAAGACTCGCGTAAATTAGCAGCAGCACAAACAGAATTTTTCCAGGGGCAGTCGTGTCTGTAGCTGTAGCCTGACGAATTAACGGTTTCTAATCAACACTTTTCCATTTACCCTAGATTTAAATATATTTTTATTTTTTGACCTGCAGTTATTTATCACGAATTGAATAAAGCTACTTTTGCTACTATACAAAATTAGTAAAAACTTTAGTAGCGAATATTGGCTTCAGAAAGGGGAGGGTGGGGAGAAGGTCCATGAGCCTCTTCCCTGTTTGGTGCACCAATCTAGACTTAAAATGCAATGAATAAATGTGTGAATTATTGTCGAAATTTGAATAGTGGAAAATACTAGTATGAGATTGAAGTTATTCTTCCTACTGCCAACGCAGGTGATTGGAGACTCTTTAATTACCCACGGTATACTTAATTATTCATTGAATTTTCTACGGTTTCTGAATAGGAGTTTTGTGGAAATGTCTGATGTTTTATGACAGTCCTTTAGTACTGGCATATTTTACATTTGAAGATTTATGACGAATAAACTGAAAACAATCAATTAAGAAGCCTTACGTGAGTCTAACTGCGGTGTAAAATTGGGGAAACATGTGCCAATGCAACAAATGAATAACAAATTATAAACGAAGCCTCAGCTTCAAGCAATAAAACACGATTTTCATTTAATTATATAATATTTTACTCCACACAGAGTGATTCATCTTTCCAAAACGTTTATACAACAGATTACTCAACTCCATTTCCCCTCCAAAAAACCAGTAGACAAGTCTCGCACACCGGAATGTGTGCGACACCTCACATCCACTTGTTAAAAAAAGCAACTCGCCCAACGAGTTCCCTCAGTTTCGCACACTCTTTCAACAGGTATGCCCGCACGAGCGTTGCATAAATTGCGAAAACAAGTACCCACGCGGGGCGGTCCAGCGGGAGCGGCTTCATCTCGTATGTATTAGCGAGTAATCGGCGGCGGCGGCGGCGGCGGCAGCGCGGGGCGTGCGGGGGCGTGCGGGGGCGCGCGAGGCGGCGCGAGGCGGCGCGAGGCGGGCGAGGTGGCGCCGGGCAGGCGGGCGACGCACACGGCAGGGCGCGGCGCAGCGTGGCGCGCGGGGGTGGGGGCGGGGACGGGAGCGGGGGAAGGCAGGACTACAAGCCACGAAAATCTCCTGGGAGAGGAGGCGTGGGCGAAAATGAGCGGATTAAAAGGATGGAAAGACCACACGAAATTATGAGGAGCGTAAAAAAGAAAACGAAAGAAGTGAAGGATCGAAGACAAATAGAAAAAAACCAACATGAATTATGTAAGAGAGATATGCTGATACGAAGATATGTATATACGTGATACGAACATGATAAGAAGATATTAATTAACGTCACAAGAAAGAGAATAAGAAACGGAACCAAGACAAGGAGGAACAGATAACAATTATGTTGTTAATTAGGAAAAAATACGTGGAACGGTAAACAAGGATAAGAGAAGGGGAATGAAAAGAAAGACGAAATGGGAAAAAGAGAAAGACTTCCATACAATATGGGGCCCAGGACAATCGCAAAAGTTGGAAATGCAACGCAGGGCCAACATATATAGAAACGAGAAACGTATTAGGGGTTAAGATTGATAATTTCGGAAGCGTCAACCGCTGTCATCAGTCCCGTATGTGTATACTGCGATTTATTCAACTCTACCCCTGGTAGATATCAGCGGTTGACGGTTTCGTTCAGTCGGGAGTTTAAACGCCACCATAGTGGCATATAAGCTCCCGTTGGAGGAAACAGTCTACAGCTGATACCTGCCAGGGACAGAGATCTATAAATCGCACTACAGTGCATGTTTTTATCGCGGGAGGTGGCGGCAATCATCCCCCCCTGGATGGTGAGCACCGGTGCAGACACACCCCGTCGGCATGCCGGATTTTCCCTAACTAGATATCTTCCACTAACGGGGCACCGCTCCAGTCGGGGCAAAGGCGTGAGGAGGGAAGAGGAAGGAAAGATCGCGCGCGGCACGTGGCTTGTTTGTTAGGGTATTGCTCCGGCATTCGCCTGGTGTTGATCGGGGACACCACGGAAAACTGCCGATCAGAGCCTCCGGCCGCTAGAATTCTCCTCCAGACATCGGCTGAATAGGTCTTCAGGGTAAAGAAGGGATAGGGAAAGGGAAAGACGACGGGCGAAGACTACTCCCCGCAGAAAAAAAAAACAACTGAAGCCCGTGAAGTGAGTGCGGGGGCGGGAGGCGCAGGCGCCGGAGAGGTGCCCATGTGCGGGGGCGGCACCCGCCGTGGCGAGGGCGGCGGCGGCGGCGGCGGCGCGCGCCCGCGGATGACTCGACGGTGGAGGAGTCGGGCGAGGAGCGCGGCCGTTCACCCGCGCCAGGTGACGTCACGCCAGCGTAAAAACCGGCCGCGACGCGACGCTGCGCGGAGCGCGGGACGGCGCAGCGGCGGCGGCGGCGGCATCGGGGGAGCCTCCTGGCCGCCCCGCCCTTCGCCTCGCTTTGTTGCTCGCGCCTCGTTCCGCCGGCCGCCGCGCCGCGCGCTCCGGGCGGGCCGGGCCGGCCGCGAGGCGAACGCGTGGTCGCGAGAGCCACGCACGTGTTGGTGCACGCGCAGTCTCCAGACGCCGTGTCACGCCGCGCCGCGCCGCGCCGCGCCGCCACCGCGGGCAGGGAGTCCCCGGCCGCACCGCCGCGCCGCTTTCCGCGAAGCACAGCTGGCGCCCGCTCACGCGCCTTTGTTGCCATCGATGCGTGGCACTGCGATGCGATGCGATGCGATTCGAGTGAACCTATGCGAGCGCTCCCTCGCAGCTCTCCAAACCAAAGCGTGGATTTATGCTCGGAAATGTGATGATGACAGGGTGGGTTCTCACAGTACCACAACACGTTGACTGCGGTGAGTGTCTACTGTGGCGTCGTGGTAGCTAAATAACGACACAGACACGAGCTCTATGTACAAATTGGTTTATTTACAGAATGTACAAATTTACAGCTCTGGGGTTATGTTCGCCAGTACCTCCCACGCGCCTGCTCCCCGTCCCTAGGGCTAGTGCATTCCCCACCTTCCGCTTTACCGCGCCGGTGGCCGACACCGTGTTTCGCACACGCCGTGCCTCAAAGACCGCACTCCCGTCTCGGGCGAGCATGCACGTCTACTCACGAGGTGCTCTGACAACGAACTGCCGCCTCCGTTAACTTACTTTGGCGGTCGGCTTCCGCCCTCTAAAGGCCGGCCGGACCACATGTCGCGCACTGGGTCCGGTGCCCCTGCCCGCTCCTCTTGCGTCACGGGGGGTAGCAAGGAATTTTCCACTTTCCAGTGCCTTTGTCTGTCCCATGTGTCCAGCAGCCTCCGTGCCCGGCCGTTTGAAAATCTGGCTGGCATGTGCCGACGTTACACTACCCGTAGGTTTATACGCAGAAAAGTGACGGTGAAAAAATGTCCCTCTGAAATAACACTTTCGGTCTTATTTGTAAAACACTGCCCAATTACGTAAACTGTCACTAAGTGCTCATGTTGAGGCATCTTATTTATAAATAACTCACGCGCAGACATGTTCGTGAATCGATTACTTGAACAACAACCCCCTCCCCCCCGCGCAAAAAAATGAGAATGGGTATTCAAAATCTACACGAGTGATGATTGTGATTACTCACATAAGTGAGAAATATAGCGTGAAATAAATACTGTAATAGAATTTGAGAACAATAAAGCAGAAAATTAAATTCACTAGCAATGGCTTGCGGTACGAATAAATCGTTCATTGAGCAGAATATAAGAGAGTTAAAACTGAGTTTCGGCCATAAATTGAGAGCGAGAAGATAATTCGATATCATGAAAAGCAAATAGGTATCAGAAGAGAGGACATTGATACCAGAAATGCAACCGATGAAAAGGAATGTACCACTGCGCCCTTTATATTAAAAAAACAACAACAACAAAACACGGAATTAAATTTAGGGGTACGATCCTCGCGTCGTGAGAGAAATGCGCCCTCCTTTTCGTAGCGCTATTACGCACAATATCCAAAAAATGTGCGACTACTACAGCTGCTACTGGTATACATAGGTGATACACGTGAAATTGTGATTATCGAAATCAACTAACGTTGTGCTAAATGAGGGAGCTGGAAATAAGCGTTCTGAAAACGTCGCAAAATATGTCCCGAAACGTGTGTAATTTAAATGTCAATACGTCAGTGCAACCGTCCTAGTTAGGCAGATACAAGAATCTCACAATAGCGCCAATTCACTTGACTATGAACGAACCTGGCTGCAAATTGCATGAGTTGGTGGTCGGAAGCAGGGACAAAAATTTACTTTACTCCTACAATACCCCAACATTTCTCTGTGCCAGGATCCCTTCGGGCCATGATTACAGATTGGTCGGAAAATGACACATCTGGTCTGACAAATATTACAGAATTGTTAGTGGTAAAAACACTGCAGAAGAATCGAGGAAAAAGAACGATCACTAAAAATCTAGTGAATCAACATGAACAGCTGTAACTTGTTCGCGCTTAAAAATCGAATGCGCGATGGAAGAGTCGAATCGCACAGACGTCACTGTCAAACCCACCTCAACAGTTCCCACGCCACCATCCCCGGCACCGCTACTGGCACTGCTGTCTCCACGGCTGCAGTCACTCCCTATCACGTCCGGGCCTCTACCTCCGTCAATACCGCTGCCATTGCCACTACCACCACATACGACGACGCCAACAATTGCAACAATGACGTCAGCTGCAGCAATGACAACGTCAAACACTGCAACAATAACGACGTCAAACACTGCAACAATAACGACGTCAAACACTGCAACAATAACGACGTCAAACACTGCAACAATAACGACGTCAAACACTGCAACAATAACGACGTCAAACACTGCAACAATAACGACGTCAAACACTGCAACAATAACGACGTCAAACACAATAACGACGTCAAACGCAATAACGACGTCAAACACAATAACGACGTCAAACACAATAACGACGTCAAACACAATAACGACGTCAAACACAATAACGACGTCAAACAAAATAACGACGTCAAACACAATAACGACGTCAAACACAATAACGACGTCAAACACAATAACGACGTCAAACACTCCAACAATAACGTCAAACACTGCAACAATAACGTCAAACACAGCAACAATAACGTCAAACGCTGCAACAATAACGTCAAACGCTGCAACAATAACGTCAAACACTGCAACAATAACGTCAAACACTGCAACAATAACGTCAAACACTGCAACAATAAGTCAAACACTGCAACAATAAGTCAAACACTGCAACAATAAGTCAAACACTGCAACAATAACGTCAAACACTGCAACAATAACGTCAAACACTGCAACAATAACGTCAGACACTGCAACAATAACGTCAAACACTGCAACAATAACGTCAAACACTGCAACAATAACGTCAAACACTGCAACAATAACGTCAAACACTGCAACAATAACGTCAAACACTGCAACAATAACGTCAAACACTGCAACAATAACGTCAAACACTGCAACAATAACGTCAAACACTGCAACAATAACGTCAAACACTGCAACAATAACGTCAAACACTGCAACAATAAGTCAAACACTGCAACAATAAGTCAAACACTGCAACAATAACGTCAAACACTGCAACAATAACGTCAAACACTGCAACAATAACGTCAAACACTGCAACAATAACGTCAGACACTGCAACAATAACGTCAAACACTGCAACAATAACGTCAAACACTGCAACAATAACGTCAAACACTGCAACAATAACGTCAAACACTGCAACAATAACGTCAAACACTGCAACAATAACGTCAAACACTGCAACAATAACGTCAAACACTGCAACAATAACGTCAAACACTGCAAGAATGACAATAGCAAAAATGACATCGGAAACAATACCGAGGGCAACTGCAACAATGAAAATGATAACTACAACAATGACATCTGCAATCAATGACAACGATAACGACAATCACGACGACAATCGTGATGACAACACCGCCACCGCCATCGCCATCGCCATAAGCATCAGCGACACCCGCCGCGTCTCGTCGCTTGCAGGCTTTTTCCCGCGTCAACAAGGACGCGTCGCCGAGGGCGCTTTCCTCTCGCATCCAATTGCCCGGCGCGGTGCGGCGCGGCGCGGCGCGCAGGCAGACACGATTGTTTTTGCGGGAGCTACTCGCCGCCGCCGCAGCGCGCGCACCGCTCGCCGCCTCTTCCCCTATCCACGCCGCGCCGAGTGCCTCTCGGTGCCTCTCGGCCCCCTGGCGAAAGCCCGTCTCCGCTCGCTCCCACAAACACTTCAAGAAGTACACTAGGACCTAATTGCGTATTATATTTCATGGCGACAGGCGCCTCACCTTCAGGGAAAACGACTGCAGCAGGGCTCAACAGCAGAACCTGCTCGGCGCAAGTGTTATGACAGTTATTCTGCAAAATTTCGAAGTGAAAGATGCCAACCATTCTGAGGACGTTCGAGAGGAAACTCGGGATCTATTACATCCCTGTCTTCAAAACAAGTATGTTACTGAATGAAAGAAAACGCATCAAGAAATAATGGAGTTTATTTACGCGAACATACGAATACATAATAATAGTAAATATTTAATCGATCGTAAGTTTGGTTTTGAATTTCTGATTCGTGCATCGTTTCCAGAGGCTTATTTACGGTATGGCAGACACGGACGTGCCTCACAAGTACCATGGGCGTTCCTCACAAGGGGCGCTCTTTAGAGTACGACCGATAAAACAAATGAAAATAACCCTAATTTGAAGTATCCTGACTGGAGCGCGGATTCTAAGCTTGCCATGGGCGCCTGAATACCTAGATACGCCTCTGATCGTGATAGACATACTTTTAATGATATTCAAATGACATTTCAATGGACATTTTGAAATTTACAGTTTGATTACACTGGCCTACAAAAATTAACTTGTTTCTTTCAAAAGAATGAAAATAACAAACTCTAGAAGCATTTTTCATACTGAATTTAAATGTCAATTCAGTTTTTCCCCATCAGGCAGGAGTTTTGTGTGATATTAATGTGAATTTCTTATAATTTTGAATAAAATCAGTCCAAGTCTAAATGGTATACTACTCGTCCTGACTTACATTCTGACTACCCATTCTGTACCTAGGAAACGGTAATGATTTTCGGGCATATTCTACATTTGAAACATCTCCCTTCGTGGTCCCACAGTAGTCAGCCAACTATAATAGAACTACCTTTGCCTTAGTACCTGTTTTCCATTGTAGAAATTTGCTGATGAAAACGGAGGGAAAAGTTTTCCGGGAGGAAGTCTAAATTAGATTTTAAGAAGTGAATTTTCAAAGACATGTTACATCCCATAGCTTTATAAGAATGTAGCAAATCAGCCACAATGTTCGATAGTTTTCTGCTTTATGATTTCCAGGGAAATTGCAATACAAAATTTTGCAAGACTGCCAGACTGCCTTTTCTAGTGGATTTAACAGTTCTTCAAAATGTTCATCAACCATTAATGACCGTATTTGTGATCATAAAAAATCCCTTATTTGAATTTAGAATCACTTACTTTGGGAAATTTCTTCTAATACAATATGCATTGGACGTAAATATATTTTTCATGATTCACTAAATGGAGATATGACACATATTTCTGGTCAGGGACATGAGATTCCTTTAATATCTGACAAAGAGAAATAACCATCACTTGGATGATCCTTCGGTTCCCTCGAAATCACAGGAATTGCAAATGGCATTTGTTGTGTTCCATTTTTCTATCAACGCACAAAACATGTATTTGGGGCCCAGCTCATTTCAAAATCACCAACTCCACAGCCAAAGTAATGTTGATAACACTTTATCGCAAGTGGCGTTAAATTTCGCCTCTGAGCCTTTCAAGTCAGCTCACTATAATTACCTGCATGAAATATCTGCATGATTTACACACGTTCTTGAGACGATAAAAATACAAAACAGAAAAACAAAGCTTTCACAATACTCTTCGAAACATAAAGGAAGGAAATATATCACTAGTGATATTCGTGTTAAAAAGCTCAAAGACAACTCGATAGTGATACATCACAAAGCCAAACTAAATGGTCTGAGTATGTCAAAACATGAATGAACCTGCAGAGTATTGCTTGTTGACATTCACTGCATGTTGATTTGCTTGTTTATTTACAGTTATTGCAATTAATATGCATGCATGATATAATATGCATGATACTGCACATAAATTCCTTAAATATAACTTCAATAAAATCGCTACATGTAAGGTGAAGGTTCCAATGACAGGTCGAAGACAATGTTACAATCAGATTTTACAAAGTAGCGGTCATAAAAAAAAACTGTGATGGAAAAAATTCTGAATACATATGTGAATTCAGTATGAAAAAACGCACTAGATTCACTCATCAGATTTCTTGTGAAAAAAAAAACAAACTTGTCGGCCAGTGTTATTAGATCGAAAAAGTGCTCGGGAAAACAAGGGAACACATTCTTTTTTTCATATTCCACAAGATCTTTCACTTTTCTATCCGAGTAAGTCTATCAAACTGCATTGGAAAGGGCACTGGCAGAAATTAACGTATTTTACAACTGGTCAACTGCATTTCTTGATTTCTTACAGAAGCATAAAGCAGAATACTGTTTAGTTTTTAATTTAAGTTTTCAGTCATCAGGGTACCCCCACAGCATTATTATAGAGAAATAGTACGAGAAAAGAAATCCTGTTTGATACTTCTTTCCTCGTTCAACAACTCAAATATCATACCTTCTTAAAATAATTCCTTACAACATTTTATGAGATTGCAATGTCAGCGAAACAATTACAGAGATATATAAAATTTGAACATTAATATTCTTTTCACTTTTTATTACTAATTTCAACAATCCTCCGTCAATTCAATACCAAGAAATTTCCTTATTAAGAATGCGCTACTTAGCAATTCTCGTCAAACACTTTCTCTAGTCCCAATACGAGGGATTTATGCATTAATGAATGTTGTTACTTTCAAACAGTGAATATGAAACACGTTATTTGGTCATCATTTTCTTCATAATGGGACTAGAGGGATATGATTGCCTTATACAATATCAGCATGAATTCTTCTTCTTCTTCTTCTTCTTCTTCTTCTTCTTCTTCTTCTTGAAGTGCCGTCTCCATTACTGGAGGTTGGCGACCACTTCCCCGAACTTTTCTCTGTCTTGTGTCACATGGAACAACTCAGAAGCACTCGAGATACCTGTCCATTTTCGGATGTTTGCCAACCAGGACATCTTCTTCCTGCCGACTCCCCTTCTACCCTGAGCTTTCCCATCATTATTAGTTGTAATAGTTCATATTTGGGGTTTCTAAGTGAAATGACCAAGATACAATGTTTTTCTAATTTTAATCATCTTTAATATCTCTCGGCATGAATTCTTAATCAATACCTAATTCGATGTATTGGAAAAATGAAATGTTTCTGCTCCGCGCCGCGCCGCGTTCATTAGAAGCGGGGCTTGTCAGCGTGCAGAGCGGCAGCGGCAGCGGCAGCGGCGGCAGCGCGGCCGGCCAGGAGAGCCTCGCTCCGCTCCTGCGAGCGCGGTCATCGAGAGCGCGCCACGCCGCCGCGCCGTCTCTGCGGGCCATTCGTCAGCGGCTTCGGGACTAACGAGGGCGCATGCCGCGCCGCCGATAAATACTCCAATCAGCGAGCGTCCGCGCAGGCGCCGCCTCGCCCCACTCCGCCCTCGCCCGCGTCGGCGGCGGTGAGGATGATGATGGTGACGGTGGAGGCAGTGACGGGACCGACGTGAACGGTGACGATGGCAGTATTCATGGTGGTGGTGGTTGTGGTTGTATTGATTGATTGATGTTCTCCGGGCGGGTCAACTACTTAGGTCATTAGTCCCGTAATTGTAGTGCGTGTTTTTTCTCGGGAGATGGCGGTGATCTTATCCCCGTTGGATGGCGAGATCTGGCGCCGACCTACCGTCGACTAGCGGGGTATTCCTCTCAATCAGGTATCTCCCACCAGCGGGGCACCGCTCCAGCCGGGACAAGCTGTAAGCTCCCGACCGGTCTCCCGGCATGTGTGGTTGTGTAGTGCATGTTAGTTTACGTGTGTGTGTGTGTGTGTGTGTGTAAGAGGAGAGGATACGACAATGAGGAAGGAAAGATCGCGCGCGGTCCGTAGCCGTTTGTTAGGGAACTGCTCCGGCATTTGCCTGGTGTTGATCGGAGAAACCACGGAAAACTACCGATCAGAGCAGCCGGCCACTGGAATTCTCCTCCTGACAGCCACTGAATTCGTCCTAGCTGACAAGCTAGGGTCGAAAATCCTGCTGCCGTCGGGACTCGAACCTAGGGCCTCGCGGTCAGAGGAACTGTAGTGACATCAGGTTGATGCACTGAGCCATCTCCCCCGGTTTGTGGTAGTAGTGGGGGCGGTGGTTGAGATGGTGGTGGTGGGGGGGATGTTGTGGCGACGGCGGGGTTGGCGGCTGTGTCTCCATTGATGGTGGCGACGTCCCGGCGGCGGCGGCGACGGCAGCAAAAGCTGCCTGCCGCCTGCCCGCTCCCGTCGGCTTGGCGCACCCGGATCCAAGGCAGGAGGCGGGAGAGCGATGGGGATCAAAGCCACGCCCCTTCAGATCATTCGGGGCGATCGCCTGCGCTGTCGTGTCGTGACTGCGCATTACCTACTCGAAATGTTAGTTGAGCACGATAGCCCCAACTCTTCGGAACCTTCAATATTAATACTTTCTCATTCACCATACACAAACCAACTACCGCTATTTGTATATAAGCTAAAAAGAAAAGCAACAATAGTGTTTTGGTAAGAATCTGAACGTGATGTGGCAAACAGTGTGAACAATCTCCGTCGGCCATACAATTACCTTTCAGAGTATCTTCAATACACATATGTTCACTTACGACGTCCCCGATGTCTTTACAGTGCCATCTATGAAAGTTTGTTAAAAATATTACTACATAACATATTTATTTTCATTTCTGTAAACAATACAATGTTACAAATGTATCACTACGTTTGATTAATTTCTCTTGAATTCACAATTTGTATTAACAATACATAACTAAATATGTAACTCAGATGGCAGTTTATTTTAAAATTTTCAGCCTTTTATTCGCAAATCTTGAATTACATTTTACCTTTCAAAATTTCAAATTTCGGTAAGAAATAATAATCAGGGCTCAATGCAAGGACCTGCTCGGTCAAGTGTAACAATTGTTAGGCTTATGTAGTATATATCGTTATCATATGTAATTTTTTACCCAATGAAAAGGGAAATGTATATACTGTCTCACAAGAGTACACAAATCTTCTATCACGAACTATTCGATTATTTCATTGCATAATGGCAACGGCGGACATAACGACCGTGGCGGCTGTAACGTCAGACTCTGCCCAACACTTTTTTTGTAGAATCTTCCGTTACAATTACTGTAACTACTTATTTTTTAGTAGTAACACTTCAATTCTTTTTTATATTAGTTTTTATTAACATTTTTTTGTACAATGTACTTCAATACTGTACCTTCTCACTTTGTACAAATAGATTTCACACATTTCTTTAGAACACGTTTTTCGTTCAATATCTCATCAATATCCGTTGCTAACCTCATTCACTATCAACCTGGGTACATCATATGTTTCTTATTTATAAAATAACAATGTAAAAAATGTAAATAAACATTGGAATTGTTCGAAACGTTACACGGCCCTGGCTCCACCGGCGGAGGCGAAGTGCCGGCGGTGACATGGCGACAGCAGCAACAGATTTTTTTTCTTAGTGAAATCTGCTCTTCGAAATTGGATCTTTGAAAAAATTTAACTTGACCTTATGTAAAGATTTTCTCAAAAACCGTTCCAAATTATTTCTTAAACATTCTTCCTCGGATAGAGCAAAGTACTCTTTTTACAACGGTTCAGGTCCGATTTTCATTGAATTCTCTGAATTTTCGATTTTTTTTCGGTGTCTTCCTGTATCTACAATATTCAAGATATACATTTTTCTTGTAATATATTTTTTTAACCCAGATATTTAAATAATGCCGTATAAGTTCTTGAAAAAATAAGTAGTTTTTGTGTAATTTGACAATTTAAAAAAAATTCTTTAACAATATACTTTCTCAAATCTGCAACATTTTTCTTCTTTTGTTACTTCAACTCGTTCTATTTTCATTAAAGCTTGTCGATTTTCCAAACGTTTCAAATGTTCAACTTGTCTCTTAAGGCTTCGGGAAGGTTATTACCCCGACTTAAACGACTGGTCGTTAGGCACCAGGTTTAGCTACAATACTCTTTAGTATAAAAATATTGGTGTTTAAAGAGATTTTTATAACACGCATGCTCCATGGAAAACTTCTCGTGTCACGCGACCTGTTGCTCCATGGCTTACAAATAAATTAGAAACTCGCACGAGAGATAGAAATCCTAATAAAAAGACGTTTTATTGCTATTAAAACGGATGAAAATTAAAAGGACCACAAAAAACTTAAAAGTTTGTAAAGCACCAAGTCAGAATCGCTATTATCGCAAGATTCGTTATTATCGCAATATCTTCCAAACGAATTCCATTTTTTTATATACATTTCTTATTTTGCCATTTGTTTGTACACAAACATTTGGCAAAATTGCATAAATTTTCTGTAAATTAGTACTTGAGAGGAATAATGTCCATTGATCGTACTCCACTAATGTTACATATTAAAAATAAACAAGTAGCATTAAACATATTTGATAAATATACAATAATTAATATTTACAATGATGAATACATGGAACCAAATTTCTGACATGAACGATCAATATGCAAGGTCTAGAGGATGTCGTTGAAGACTTTTGGTAGTGTCACTATTGTCTAGTAAGTTGATGGCTAGAATATTTGAATGGTTATGCAGTCGTTGTAGGTATTTTGCTGGTCTTTTTGATTTCTTCTTTTATTGTTGGGATCTGTAAGTCTTTGTGTATTGTTGCATTCTTTACGTACCACTGGGGCATTTACAAATTTTCTTAAAGCTATTGACTGAAAGCGTTGCAATATTTCGATGTTAGAATTTTGAGCTGTTCCCCAAAGTTGTATGCCATATGTCCAGACTGGTTTTAATATTGCTTTGTACACAATTACTTTGTTTGCGATGCTTAAAGATGAATTTCTTTCCAGTAACCAGTTTAACCTCATAGGTTTTAGGTCTAATTATTTCTTTTATTCTTGATATGTTGTTTCCAGCGTGAGTCTTCTGTCCAGAGTAAGTCCAAGATATTTTGCCGAGTCGTTTTGAGGAATAGGTTGAGATCCGATTTTATAGGTGGACATGTTCCTGCTTCAGGCTGAAGCTTCAGGCTGCTTCAGGCTGACTTGGGCAGAGTTCTTGTCGTTGATCTTGAGGCGCCAGCGTTTCTGCCACTTGTGGATGGATTGCAGATGTTCTTCCACGACACGAGATGCTTCTGTTGGATCTTCGTGTCGAGCTAAGATGGCTGTGTCGTCCGCGTAGGTTGCTGGCAATGCGTTTACTGATGTTGGGATGTCGGCAGTATAAAGTGAGTAAAGGGAAGGTGCAAGCACATTTCCCTGAGGTACTCCTGAATTTATAGGAATAAGTTCTGAATTTTCGCCATTAAATTTTATTTGAAAGTATCTTCTTTATTTTCTAGCGATTCGTTAATTTCTTTTACTATTCGATGAATTTGTTCTATAGTCGAATGCCCTTGTCTGAACCCAAATTGATGATGAGGTATTATTTCCTTTTCTTGTAGAAGTGGATTCAAGCATGTCAGAAGCAACATTTCAAAAACTTTAGATAATATTGGCAGTAGACTAATAGGTCTGTATGATACAACTTCGTGCATTGGTTTGCCGAGTTTAGGGATGACTATTATTTGAGCTATTTTCCACTGTTTAGGGAAGTGCCCTAGTCTTAGAATGGCATTGAAGATGGAGGTAAGCAAAGCTATGAATTTTCTCGGTAGATGGCGTAGAATTGTTGTTGAAATCATGTCGTATTCGGGAGCTTTTTCAGTTGGTAAGATCTTGATTGCTGTTTCAACTTCTCGCGCACTTAGAGATTTGATTTGGGGAGCTATTTGCAATGGTGAGTCTACGAAGTTGTAAATTTCTTCCTCTTCTGTTGCAGATATTTGTGGTTGAAAGACGTTAGAGAAATGGGAGGCGAAGCATTCCGTTTTCTCTTCGTCGGTTTTAGCCCATGTACCGTCGGTTTTTCTGATGGGAGGGATAGGTTGCATCGGTCTCTTCAAGTATTTTATAGTTTTCCAAAGAGAATACTCAGAATTTGAATTCGAAATCAATCTTGTAAGCTTATCTTGTAGGGCGTTGTTACGGTGTTCTTGAAGTAATCTTTTGAGATTTTGTGAAGCCGAATTTAGTCTTCTTTTGGCTGCTGGCTGCCTTAGTGATTTGCCATTGTTTTTTTATTTACGTTTCAGCCATCACATTTTCTCTTATTGCTTGTGGGATGTGTGGTTTTGTTTTCCTTCATTTCTGGTGTAGAATACCATGCAGCTTGAAGCTGACTGGTTACATATTCTATAGCTACATTTATGTCGAAAGCCGCTTTCAATGGTAGATTAGCAGTATTGTTATTAGTTAGCCATACTGAGAAATATTTCCAATCTGTTCTGTGATTGTGGATTGGGGTTTGCTTGCTGTCTTCAATAATGAATGAGCTGATGACTAGTAGAACTGGCTGAGTGATCAGACGATAGATCTTGTGACCAGTAGGTGCAAATGTAACTTTGGTTTACTCCCTTTGTGATAAAGAAATCTAATACATCAGGAATTTTGTTACTGTCTGTCGGCCAATAAGTTGGTTTGCCGAGAAGAGTATGTGGATAATCTTTAGTTTATTACAGTTTCATATAGAGATTTACCTTTCGGAGAGGTTAGTCTGGAACCCCACAAAGGATGTTTAGAATTGCTAGTCACCGCCAGAAATAAATCTTGGTCCAAGTGTTCTGAAGAAGCTTGCGAATTGTGAACTCTGAATTTTATGTTTCGGAGGACAATATATTGCTGCAATATTCAATATTTCGAATGCATCGCTTACTTGAATGGCTGTTGCCTGCAAATACGGAGTACTATATTGAGAATTTAAGTGATGTTTAATTTTTTCCCGAACAAGTACCGCTGTTTCTCCATGTGCTGTACCGTCTGAATGGTTTGTATAACATACGTTGTATCCTTGAAGCGAGAAAAAACTTTTATTGGTGAAATGAGTTTCTGAAATGAGCATAATATCCCTATTTGTTAACGGAAGAAAACACTTGACTTCATCTCGGTGTTGTATCAAGCCATTGGCGTTCCATGCTACTATCTTATATGATTTATTCATAGTTTAGTTAGCAGTTTTGACACAAGATTTAAAAGTGCACCTATTAGTTCTGCTTGTCTGTTGAGTATAGCTTCAAATCTTTCGAAATACTGTTGTATTATTGAAAATAATTGAGCATTAGACTCCATATTTGTTGCATTGTTGTTGAGGCTATCCGTATTCTGTGAGCTACTCAGTACTTGTGCATAAGTACCATGTTGTTGTAAATTATTTCCTCGCAGTACGTCTCAGTTATGGGAAGTTTTCTTTATCTGCATTAATCTTTGTTTGTGAATTGAATTCCAATATGAAGGGAGTATGATTCATTAGAAATTCTCTTAAATGACGTAAATGATTATGAACATCCAATAGACGAGCTTCTGATGAACATCCAATAGATCCTAACATTTCGAAAATTAGCTTCAGATTGTGAAAACTTGTGTAACTCTCCTGATGATAAATTATATTTTAAAAATGCAGATGCTGACTACCAAGAAGTCAAAAAAACTGACGAAAAGTCTAAAATCAAATTTAACCCACTTTTCTATATTACCGCAAAACAATTAAACATCGTTTAGAAAGAGCTTTCTTCCAGGCCTCACACACATATTTTTTTTCTGTAGCAACTGGATATTAGTTTTCGTACTACCCCTACCGATATTTCCGAATTCGCCGAACCCTTGTGTTTATCCGACCTATCGGTATATTACCAACATAGACCAAAAGTTCTCGAAAAAAAATCTAACATTTTCAAAGAGAAATGGTGGTCATAAATCTTTTTCTCAATTTTCAGTCTGGTTTTAGAGAAGGAAGCCAAACAGCTTTACTGCGAGTGACCGAAGACATCTGTCAGTCTTTGGATGAAAGCCACATATCAACACTAACACTTTTAGATTTGAGCAAGGTATTCGATCCAGTAGAACCTGGAGCTCTTCTGGCAAAATGTAAATTCCTACGTTTTTCTGGTTCTACCTTATCGTGAATCGCATGATAACAGATTGCTGTCAGACAACACGTTATTGTTGTTGAAAATACTTACTCATCACCTAAGTCAGTTTTACAAGGAGTACCACAGAGCCTTGTCCTAGGACCACATTTCTTCTTGATCTATGTAAATGATATCTCTGTGCTATCATAGTGCAGTCATATGTATGCAGATGACCTTCAGATTTACATCAGCGTGACACATTCTGAAGTGGCCCATTTAGTTAGCGAAACAAATCACGATTTGGCACCCTTACTTACATGGTCAGCGAGAAACGGCCTTAAGCGAAACTTATTAAAACCTCAATCAATTATAATTGGCTTCTGTCGGCCTCACAAAGCACGTCAACATCTAAATATACTTGCTACCATAGTTAACAACACTTCTGTTCCTTTCTGCTTGGTAAATGTTGTTTGTAAATTAATAGCGGTCATAAGTTGTCGCTCTGGATATGTTTGTGAGCACCTCAAGAATTTATATAATTTTTTTATTATTCTTTTACATTCAAGTTTTTGTTTCAACATATTGATGCAAAAAACTAAAACTAAAATTTAAATTTTTTTCTGGCACCGTTGCGTTAAGTGTTTCCTGAATCACTTATGTTTTTGACGTTTATTTGAATATTTTATATTGTTCCACAACGTTGAGCTTGCACAATTCCTTTGGTTTCGCTGGATTTGCCCGGTCCCTTACGTCAAATGCTGGAACGTGATTTTCGCTTCTGTGAGCACAAAGGCAAGACATGTTTGTGTTATGTATTATTCTATCATTAAATCAATAATAGAGTTTCTACTGTTATTTGAATTTAAAATTGAAATAGAAAATTCTTATATCTATTTTATATTCATAAATTTTGTGTCAGGTAGTTAGACGAAAGATCAGATCCGAAGCCACAGCCTCACCATATTAATAAAGTCACTGTTTTTTTATCTTTATATTTGTTAGGAAAGTATACATGAATCTATTAAAATAGGTGAATATTTGAAACAAATGAACAGCGATATATTTTTTTGGAGCGTATTACTTTCCAGATCATCAAAACTGTGGCTTTATGACCTAAAATCAAGAGTAAAACAATCTCTTTACGACATCATTTGAAAATCATTCGTTTGATCATCCCAAAACATTTGACACATTACATATTCTTTATCCTGCACGGCTTGATCGATTACTTACCAAAACTGTGAGTTTGATGCTTTACAGTGGGTTTTACAACATGTTTGCCTTTCATAAATACAAATCGCGAGTAATATTCGCAATTTGAATGAGCAATTGGAATTTTTGGTCACAGTCCTTTCTAAAGTACTTTTTCAGGCAGTTATAACACTTTTAGATGAAAACAATTCTGGACAATACGTGATAAACTCGATGTGGCTGATATACCTGTCTGATGGGGAGGATGAAGAAAACGACTTGACACGGAAAGGTTGCTCCAATGCAAGAATTCGGGCCTTGGTCGCGCCGAGGCCTGCTGCAGTCGCCCGCGTGTCACTCGCCATTCATTAGGCCGGAACTTTCCTTCTTTCAAAGGCCAGGTGCCTTTCCTTCTTTCCTCCTTCCACAGGGCTGACTCCACAGCAGCGGACAACACTGCATCGGTCGCCCGGAGATACAATGGGCGAGGTCACTCCAAATGGGCTGCCCGCTTTAACAGCTCTGACGTAACGCACTGCATGCAATTAACTTATCGATTGACTCGTTTCCACCTCAGAAGTTTGTTTTTACGCAATGAGAGATTAGCTTATTGCATGCAGTTATCTTCTGCTGAAATTACACTTTGTAGTAGGGTAACCTAACATTAGGCGATGATAGGAAGTTGTGGGGGCACGGAGAGGAGAACAAAGTCGACCCGTAGGTCGACACCAGTCTCGAGGCAGCGGCATTCGCATTCTACTGACGAGCCATGCTGACTACTCTGGTGAGTAGTTTTAATAATTAGCGTGACCCCAGCGAACATTCTGCGCTTTGTAAATCATTGTTTTGTAAGCATCATGCTGATAGTAGGATAAATAGCAGTTTCTTTAATGTTATTAAAAAAATCAAGAAGTCTATTTTGTAGTTGCTAATATTTGCCCAGTTGTACCTTTATTAACTTGTTTCCGAACATACATAGGGAAAAACAATGAGACAACATTGAGACATTTTAAATTTTCACTAGCTACAAACAAAACAATTTATGGATATGAAGAAACAAATTTGTAATGTCGTAATTCATGAATTTACTGGAAACTCTTATTGATTTTCTTTTTACCCAATTGTATTCCCATTTTACAGCCCTTTTTCTCCCTGTCTCATGACTGATGCAGAGTATATCTTAAAGTGTATAGAGGAGAGATCATATCCTTGTCTGAAACAGTTTTTGGTCTTCAAGGTTTTGACAAACTTGTCCGAATTTTAATCTGACTAGTATATACTTGGCAACATCTCTTTACTGCATTTAAGAATTGCCCGTGGTATTTGTTGTCCCCTGTTTGCCTATAAATTTATTTAGTATAGTGATATACTACCATGGGCTTTCTGTACTACGTGTCTTCATAAAGGCTGAATTTAGTGAAATTATTTTCTAGAGCCTCACTCGTTTATTCTCTAGAGCCTCACAAAGCAAGCTCTAGAAACAACCTCGGAGGCCGTTTGAACCAGAGTGGGCTATTCCCATCATAACCACAATCTGACACAGTATGACGTAACTGTCTCTTGCTGATGGCCTCTCACTTCGCCCAGGCCTATTTGGTACTGCTATCTGACTACTACTGCTCCAACATTTGAAACGCACTGCCTTTCGGGAAGATGGCTTCACATTAACTCATAAAAAATTAGGGTTGGCTCTCTCTGGTTCTCGGCGCCTCATCAATCACATTTTCGGCCTAACTCTGGAAGTATACGAATCATTTTTGCTTGTCTGCAGCCGTTCTCGACAAGCGCCCGTACGAGGTGCGATTTAAGGAGCGTTGCCGATGTGATGCTATTGGAACCTGTGCCTCCCTGTAGGTAAGGGGAATTACTTCAGTATTTTAGAGTAAGGTGAACAAATATTAATTTTTTAATAAAGTTTTTTATTTCAATGTATTTTGTTATAAAACTAAATTTTTAAATTAAAATAATTTTTGTATCCCGGTCGCGGCGACCAATTCTTTGAACAAATTTATTTATTACAATTTTTGTATGTAAATTCTTTTTGGATATGTTATTTATTATCAGGGCTCAGATTCTGATGACCTAAAAGTTTTTTGAAAATTACCTATGAAATTACTTAAAAATAAGAGGAAAATGACCTTAAAAATTATATAATAATATGGAGATATTATGTTCATACTCAGTATTAATTTGCAATACGCAAATGAAAGATGACAGAATATTTCGTTTTAGAAGAACCATGGTCCTTCAGGACAATCAGACCGGTAACCTGTAAGTAAAAAATGAATACACACGTTTTTCTGCAACACGCACATGTAAACCCTTAAGATGGGCTGAACTGTAAAAATGCATTATTACCTAAATTTTACATGGTTGTTACAAATGCTTACACTTAGAGAATGTTTACGCTACGTTGGTGCACATCTATTCAGAAATATCGCATCTGCAGGAATGACAAGATTGTCGATAAGGCAACTTCTTATTTCCCAGGTGACTGAGGTCTTCCCTAGTCGTCCCACGTTAAAGGTTGATCAGGGGTGAGGCCTTCCAGGACAACGCAAGGAAGAACTTTGACAAGTTCTGATCTTAATTATATGACCCTTAAAGACGCGATTCGGTTTGCGATACGTTGATATATTTAGAAGGATCACGTCAGGTAGGACAGATGATCGCCTGGGCGAAGGCATTGTCCTTTTTCTAGGGAGGTGAAGGGCTGACTTCTCCTTCCCTTCGCGTATAACATGAGAAAGGTGACGGGCTTTTCAGTTCAACAAAAAGGAGGTCACACGCAAGTGTGGCAAGATGATCGCCAGGTCCCTGCCTTATTTCCCGGACGATGATGAGCTGATCCCCTGCGTTCTGTCTTGTAAAAGAGGAGGAAGGGCTTTAACAAATACCCTGCGAAGTACATTAACACCGAATATTAATCTTGATTTTGCATGATCCTTACAAATGCCACATTGTGGCACACTTCCGCTACATTGTTGCGAATTTATAGAGAAAGTTCACTCACATAGGTTCGAGGAGATTATCGCCAGAGCAACACCATATTCCCTGACGATAGTTCCTATTATTTTAACTCTATACTATCGTTAATAAGCGTTTGCGCTACGAGGTGATAGGTAAATGAATTGAAAAGGGTTGCTTGTGCAGATTCGAGGAGATGATCGCCAAGGCGACACCCTATTTCCTGGGCGAGGAAGGGCTCTCCCGCTGCCTCGCTCCCTGTACAACAGAGGCAAGGCAGCGAGCTTTTCAGGCCACCGCGAGGCGGTGCCTGGCCAGTGGATTGGGCGTAGTGGCTCTGGATTCCAGTGGGAACATCGTGGGGGGCCACTTCGCCTGTGCTCTACACCGGGACGAGGTCATCGGCGTGGATATCCAATCCGTGGGTGAGTTCACGAAGCACGGTTTTTAAAAAATGCTCAGTACACATTACGGACACGCGATACCTTTACCACTTAACTTTCATCTGGAGTGACCGCTGGGGTAGCGATCAGACCGCTTACTCTCTGGGACCAAGGTTCAGATCCTAGTTGATCCAAGTAAAATAGTTGGTCAATACAACTGGTGCGCAGTGAGGTTTTCATGGGGGTTGTTCTGTCTCTCCTGCCTCCCATTTAACTCTTGCTTCATCGTCATTCACGTCGTACTTCATAATCATGTATCTAACAAAACATTAGTACATCCTACCAGGTACTACTGTAAGGCTTTGACACTGACATCGTAAAAAATATTAAAGTACCATTTTATCTGTTCCGTCAAAAACATTATCTTCTGTTTTTCAGGAGGTACGTATTCGTGATTGCTCATATTCAAACACTATAAAGCAGTGTTGTCAAGGTCGATGCCACGAGCGGGAGTCCGTGGCACGAGCGCCACGACGAAATCGCCCCTCCACGCAGTTCATTAACCCGCCACCAGACACAACGCCATCCCTATCGTAAACCGGCGGGGTTACTCTCAGTTCCCTTTCCCGACGCTAGTTGCGCAGAGAAGCTCGTGGCATGCCACGGTGCCATGACGCGTGCCACTGCCACCAGTAGAAGACCTTGACACCACTGCTATAAAGGCATGCAAAACCCGCTTCTGAGTATGACAATTCACAGGACAGGTAGCAGTATACCTCCTCGCTCAGACAGAGGCTAATCCTCGCCATAGTGGAGGAAGCTGTCGGGAGAGAGCGGGGGAGGTACATTTAGAAGCTCTCGTAGACAGAAAACAGTGGAAGCGTCATAATGAAAAGGGTAATCCTGGCTTCACTGAGTGCCATCAAGACACGGAGTAGGCACAAACAAGGATGGGTAAAATTACAAGTTCGATGCACGTTTGGGAAAGAGAGTTTTCGCACATGCTGGTTTAGCCATCCAGGCTAATACGCGTCTCCGGACATCCCTGTGAGGACATCTCACGAGCGAGCAGCTCCTGATTCTTTTCTGGTTATGTGTTCTTCGTTAGTTATCCATGAAGGTTAGTGCGTGCAACCCTGCTCCGGATACAGTCCTCTGCAGAATCGAAAACGCATGATTTCTTTATGTTTTTGATTCCAATTATCCTTTCGAAGTGTACGGATAATACAGCATTTATTCTGCTACTCACTGTTCACAACCAACTTGTTTCGTAGTACTCTAATACCGAAAAGTAGCTTTTTCTTGCTTTTATACTGTAATAAATGACTCTCTAATATGCGTTTTGGTAATAATCCACGTTTCATAGGCCTTTGATTGCAAAAGTGAATTCCGGCAAAAATCTGTCTGAACAACGCTAGTGTCTAAATCGTACACAGGATTTTCTCCAAATTTGACAATTTTGATTGAATTTGAATGATTGGGTTATTTACTTAAAAAATCAACAACAGTTTTGAAATTTTCTCAAAGCTTCCAAATTTAATGTTCGAGTGTATCAAATTAAATTTATAAAAGTGGGCAGGTCCGATTTTCGTTCAAACTTTTTTGTCTCAAATGTAAAAGCTGGTAAAAATGTAATTTATACCAGTATTTGATTCTTGACTTCAGTAATGGTAAATTCAAAATTCATATCTCAGTGGGTTAAGTCTTCTGCAGACCTAATTATCCGGTTTCGCGACTCAGTTTTTCCAAATATTTTTGCGGGTTGAAAAAACTTTTGCGGGTTCAACTAGTAGTATAATATACATGAAAGTTACAAATCATACGAGAAAATATGCGCTGCTGTAGTATTCAAATCGATGAAAACGGGCGTTTGCAGAGTTTTCGAACCTGATGAGTTAAACTGATTGTGTCAAAATTTTGTTTAATTGATACTGAAATTTTGTGTTTCACAGGATCTGAAATTGAAGATCCACAAGAAAAACACATCTTGCGCTTCTTGACTTTAATCCATCAGCGCCTGGACTTGTTCTCAGTGTTAGGAATATCCGAGATTGTGGACTGCGCGCTGATATTCGTTGAGAAACCGTACCGGAGGCAAGGTAAGACATAATGGGTTGACAGTGTATAAAAATCTGCTAGCTGAGAAGATAATTTACAAGCTGATTTAGCCAATATTTCTGATCAGTTGGAAAGAAGGACTATTTAGATAATAGAATGGATATTAAAATTAACTTACACAAATGTGAAAAATATTCTTTTTGAACAAAATTCATACAGTACATCTATTAATACTTAAGAAAAGACAACAGTGACGAATATCTACAACACTAATTAAGGTAATTTCACAATTACAGCAATCTCTTTAAAACTATGTCTTACAATCTTTCACTTTATTTTATGTATATATTGTGTTCCTAGACGTTCGTAAAAGCTCATAGTATGTCAAATGATGTCGAAAACATGAGTACCGTTAAATGCATATTCTCCATAGTTTCCATGCATTCGCATCTTCAAGCATACGCAAAACGTTTCACTCATCGAATTTGAACTTCGTTTACGGGTTGATTCAGCTTATTGCAGCCAAAAGACGTCCTTCGCAAAATGGAATACGTTGCAGGATATACTGCAATAATGTTCTTTATATTGTAAATGAATAATGGGATATTAGACTTACTTTCGGTGAACGTCACGTTCGGTTCATCGTAAGTCAGGAATATGTTCTGCGCTATCTCGCACGTGTTGCACCGAGTAAAGTCTTAAAACATTGTGCCACATTAAGAATGACTGCAATGGGAACGTTTTGTATCAATTCACGACTGGTGTTATCGACGTTCAGAGGTCGGTGAAGGCGTATGGGAGGACTAGGAGGAGGTATTAAAATAAATATTTTCTGGTGCTCTGAGATTAGAGTACTTGGGTTTCTAAGGAAAATTGTTCACGGGAGAACAAGTGAATAAAGGTTACTGAGAGTTTCAAATTCGTAATCTTTGCAATCTTGTCGCAATCTTGTAGAAGAAAATGCGCGCGAATTATTTTTACATTGCGATTTAATTCACTTCTCCATCAGTTTCAGAATGCGGTCAACAGAGTCATTGATAAGATCAGCGTTAGAGACATTGCAAGTGTAATATCAAGAATTTTCTATAAAACCAATTACGCTAATTTTATAAACCGTTTCGCTTATAATTTGTTTTAAATTCCATAATTTCACAATGCATCAAGGTAGAAATTGAATATTTTAATACAGTTTTGTTCAAATTGGGTAGAAAGTAATCGAAGTAATATATTTAATTATATTAAACGATTAAAACATGAACTAATACTAAAATAAAAAGTAATAAATGTATTCGTTATAATAGTTCCAAGGCAAGAAGAAAATAATTTCTACAATCCATCTTCTGATGTCTAAAAGCCCCGACTCAGAGAAGCACACTGAATTGCCCTTCAGTAAAGAATATTTCCCTTTCCGATGTCGACACAATCACCTTACATTTTGAATTTCGAGTTTGAGTGTTGGGAAAGGTCACTAGATAAAGAAAACGGAAGTCGAAACTCGGGTCAAACAGTGAACTTCGTACATAACATTCGTCAGATTTTGACGCTCATTAAAGTGCTTTTTTGATATTAAAAAATACATTTCCCAATCATTCACTTCAACTAAACTGCAAGTACTAATCTAAAATGGTTATACAAATATTGTGTGAAAGTCAAATACAAATACAATCTTTTTAATTTCAGATTACAAATATATTTGAAGTTTTATCATTCAAACTTTTATTCTGTGAAAACTATTGAGTTTTAGTTATGCTGCATATAAGGTTTTTACTTGCTTTTTGACAGAGAACATATTGCAAGCTTTTACAAACTTTTAGAAACATACAGTAAATTTTTGTTAAAGTTAATCAAACAACTGAACAATGTTTTCGTTTATCAGGTCTGGCCTCACGAATGGTGATGACTATCCTGAAGCAGGCATCTGAGAGAGGATTCCTGGCAGCTAAAATTGATTCGACCTCCTTGGCATCTTCCAAAGTCGCTGTCAATGCATTCAGCGATATTTGCTCCGTGCCGTACACTCAGTATAAATCCGAAGGAGAAATTATTTTCGCTAACGCCACAGCTCCTGATGACGTCATCGTAGCGCGCGCTTGCCGATTGCAGAAAGAGAAGCCGTTTCATGTACTTTTGTCGGAATTCGAAGAAAACGAGGCACGCAAGAATTATTTAGTGCATTCCAAAAATATTTAAAGGCAATATAGTGAATTCATCCGAACATTTCGCTATTCGTAAAACATTATTTAAACACTGAAATTAGGCTCCTACTGGAACCCGATTTCGAATGTTTCTGACAACCCATGCTCAGAGAGTGTGCGGCGTGTTCGAGTGTGCATGTATGTGTGCGACGTGTGCAAGTGAGTGTGTGTGTCTGTGTGTGTGTGTGTATTTACATCATTAATATGTTATATAACGTCCAATTTTATAAATTGCAATTCATTTGTCAATTGCCTCATTTTGTAAATTGCAAGATAAAAAAGTGTATTCTTTAAGGGACACGAAACCGCTGCGTAATGGTCAACTTTGATTCTGTAGTGGTAGTGTAGTGCAGTAGTACAAGTAGTACACAGATTTGAGAAGTAATTAAAATTAGTAATAAAATGTGTAAAGAACTTTTAAAAACTCGTTTGCTGAGTTGGCAATGAACCTATGCAGTCGTACTCGAAAGTTCCCGTTTTACAGCACTTAAGTGTTGACGAATAATTAATATACGAGACAACATGCCTCCATGCGCCAACGATCTCTTCCCCCAGTAGCTTTCGATTTTGAAAATGGCAGCCATGATTCCACACAGAATTTCTTTTATTTTTTTTACTCTCGAATACTTTGTTGCGGGCCCTGCTTGAAATCTGCACCACACTGACCCACCTCCTACGCGTCTTCAGAGAACTGGCCGATACCATCGGCCAAATACCAATCAAACGAGTTCACAATCAGAAGTGTAATTTCTTACGCATAAACACAAAAAGCGTCACAATTAACGAAGTAACCAATAGGCCGACTCATAGAAAATTGCATAAAATACTCTAATAAAGTGATCCTGTTACCTCTATTTTTACAATCCCTAAATCTACATAAATATGAAATAAAATAATTATTGTGCGAGAATCTTATATAATGCTGCCTAAAGTGGGGATTTTAACATACATCACGTTTTGAGATCTCCTGATACCAAAAAATATTTTTTCTCCAACGTCCGACCGTATAAATGTCGAGTACATTTTTTGGAAAATAGTTTTGAGCAATTTTTAGTGCATTATGGGAAATTTTAAGAACATTTTCTCAAACAATGCTACAATTTTTATCTTTAAATTTAGTCCGGATAGAGGCACTGAATAGTATGACATGAACACCTTTCTGATTTTTCAAAAAAAACAAAACAAAAAAAATGTTTTTTAAAATATCTTTCAGGTCTTATAATATTCACATTTCAAGCATTTTTATAACTTATTGCATGTGTGAATACAAATGGTACAAGTGGTACAAATGGTTACTGAAGCTGTTTCTCGAAAATTCAAAAGTTTTCTTTGAAAACGAGCTCAAAATTCTACATTTTCAGTAACGCTCAAACATCATTTACTCGAAAACAGCTGGGAATTTTGTAAAGAAAATTTGTGTTTAGAAGCAGTTTTACTTTTCTTGTGTCATATTTTAATTTAGGGGACCAGAAAATACGGAATTAGGGTATCGTAGAATAGAGAAAATGTAAAAAATGGATGTGTTTTTTGATAACACATTTCCTCAATGTACTAAATATTACTTGAAAGTAAACTAAAACATTATATTAATTGATACAATAGTGCAAGAATCGACATGGGGCCAAGGGAAACCATGGACAAATATGTAAAGGTACAGGGCCGGAATAGGCCGTGCGATATTTGAGGAGCGTGAAGGTGCTCTTCACTGTGAATGTTCCCAGAGGAGAGGAAGGTACCGCGAGAGCCCTTGCTAGAACTTTAACGGGCGATAGATTGCAGCTGGGAAGAGAATGGGACGAAACCGAAAAGCTAGCCCCGTCTGAAGAGAATAGGAAACTAACTAGTACGAGGAAGTTTGCGCCATTCTGTAGCACCATTAGTTTAGTACTTGTTCTATGATTTAGGGTGGCTGATAAAATATTTCAGGAATCCTTGCATTATATTTACTGCAACATGAAAACCGCAGAATTTCGACGCTCAGTCTAATAGACATTTGGAAGAGAGTCTACGCTGGAAGAGAGACCTGGCAATAACATACATCAAACGCTGAAGCATCACCACTTGAAACACGAGAGAGGAGGTCAGCCGGAAGTGGAACAGTCAATCGAACGCAGGCAGCCGATACGCAAATAGCGTGCTCGGTAGGCGAGTCGCCGCTTGAAGGTATGTGGTTCAGAGGGACGTTCCTCCAAGCTCAACAAGGACAGACATAAATCATTAATTGACCTTTCTAAGCAATGATACAAGTAAGGTCAGGAGACAAATCTTCGTAGGATCACGAGAGTCATAGCCTCCCCCTCACCGGAAATTAAGAATTGGAAGTTTTGAAACACAATTTATTCAAGTGTTTTGGTTATTTCTAATTCTAATTAAATCAATACCAAATAAAAATTCTAGTTATGTTACATTCTTCAAAAACAGGTATCAAATAATACGCATTTTGAATCTGAGTCCTAAATAGAAATTCACGTCCAATGTAAAATACACTCGCACAAACCATCTGGTCTACAACGAATATCAAATACGTCCGGTCTTTTTTTTTGTTGTGGTTCTTTTTTTAATTTAAACATAGGGAGGAACAAGAACACATTGAAACAAACAGCAACCCAGCGTCTTCAACTATTTCTTTTCATGAGACCACTGAGCAACATTTTGTGAACGGCAGTCGCGCAGACAGTAAACATGGACTATAGTCTCTCCTGCAAGCCCAGCTGCGTCCTTCGCCAGCCGTTTCCACGAATGCGGAGCGCCGCTAGCGGGCCAGACACAAGCGAGTTGGGCTTACGAGCCTAGCGCACGCCGGTTGGAAATCCGTCGCCATCGTAACGTGCTTCCATGCAGCAGGTGACAGCAGCGACAGACAAGCAGCAGACAGCAGAGACGCTAATGGACAGCACGAGCTAATGGACACTCTCCGTTGCGTGTGCGTTGCGGGGCGGCGTCTTTAAGAGCCCTATAAACGAATAAGCCGCATTCTAGAGTCTAGCACCGACTTAGGTGGCTCAGGGCACCAAGTGATGTCACTGTAATGCCCCTGCTCTGAAGGTTCTAGTGCTTGAGCTAGACGGTGGCAGGATTTTTCGACCTTGGATTGATAAGTATGTCGAGTTCAGTCACCGTCTGGAGGAGAATTCTAGCGGCCGGTTGCTCTGATGGGTAGTTTTCTGTGGTTTCTCCGATCAACACAAGATGAATGCCGGAGAAGTATCCTAACAAACGGGCCAAGGACCGTCCTCGATCTTTCCTTCCTCTTCCTTTCCCTTTCCCCTTACACACTCACACTTACATGCACTTCACTACCGCACATATCGGGAGACCGGTCGGGATCTTAGAGCTGGAGTGGTGCCCCGCTTGTGGGTGATACTTGGGGAAATCCCCGCTAGCCGACCGGTAAGTCGGCGCGGGATCTCGCCATACAACGGGGGAAGAATACCGCTACCTACCGCGATAAAAAAAACATGCAGTTTATGTGCCGGAAATCACTAATCAATGAATCAATCAATCGAGAGCCTGGTTTATGCCGGTTATAAATCTGTCGCCCTCACATTTACAACCGGCGCGAAATACGTTCCTTCAACGAGGCTACCCATGGGTGCGTAACCTTAGACCCCAGAAACCGCTGTGCGCATGCGCGCGACTCGCAAAAGTCAAAAGGAAACTTGCGCATTGGGTCTTAGGGAGCGGCAGTCGACTGCGGGCGGTCGAAAGCGGCGGGCGAAGCATGGCGCGTCGCCAGACGCTTCGCCCCTGCCATCTCTCCCTCCCCCCCTCCCGCCCATCCTCTTGCAGCAGGCACTCGACGTTAGGGCGCGATATCGATTTCAAGGTTTTCAAAACATCCATGTTTCTTTAAAAATATCGATGTTTTAAACTTCAATGTATAGAAACCGATGTTTTTTTAACCTTTTTTTTTTTACATTCCCAATGTTCTGTACGTGGATGAAATATGTCCATAATCACAATTTTGTAAAAGTTAAAATAAGAAACAAGAACTGATGGTACCAATATCTATTTGTGTTCGATCGAAACGAAAGCAGTTTGTTCTATCTTCATCGAGCGGACTACCATCCCTTGCTTGAGATGATCCTGATGGCCTGGTATTTCCTGAATTTCGCACATGAAGAGACGTATAACTTCGTTTTCAGTTAAATTTTAATTATAAATTAATAAGCAATTGCCATCGTCAAATTAAATTTTGTTGTGCATGAATTTAATGTTAGAGGTTATTAATCCAACTTTAAAACATCGATGTTCAAAAATATCGATGGTTTTTGGTCGATGTATTATTAATATCGATGTTTGATTTTGAACATCGATGTTTGGCAATATCGATGCTTTCTTGACTATGTCGCATCACTACTCGGGATGCACAGCACCTCTGCGCGCTCTCGTGCACATTCTGGGACGCGGTAGGTCGTTCACAGGGAGACCGGGAATTACAATCCCCAGTGTCCACCTTCACCCAGGTCTCTGTTACAGCACATGAAGGATTCTCACTCGAAAGAGCCGGACAGGCCTGTCACATAATTCAGGAGTAAAAGACAAGACTTTAAAGTATTTCTACATAAATCGAGTTTACAGTCAGTTTAACTTCAACTTTCATTGAAACTATAAAAACTAATATACAGCTTTATTCGTAAAAGTAAAATTAAGATGTATTGTCATTCATGTGTTTCTACATAATTTACATAATTCTTAACCAAGTCCTTGTGCTACTGATGATTTCTTTACGGAAAATTCAAAATCCCCTACTCACATTCCAAGCTCTTAGAATCCTTCACCTTTAAATGAAGTTTCTCCGTCCGCGACTTTTCAAAAGGAAGTTCGATTGGTGTCGCATGCATTCTTGAGTAAGTCTGATATGACAACTTTAATCTTGCTTTAGGAATAAATGAGCTGAAATATGTATGTTCAACAGATTTTTATTAATTATCCTAATAGGCGTTTACTGATTAAAATGTATGAATTCTTACTAAGCTGCTGTTATTATTTGGTGAATGAAGTTCTTACAAAAATGACATTTTCATCAGTTTCAATATTAGCAGAAAGGAATAAAAAAAGAGGAAGGCCTTATATTTCTTTAAAAAAAATAGAAAATAGTTCCGTGCACTGGCTAGTAGAGAAATATAATTCACACCACTCCACGACCAAATTTCTTACAAAAAAATCGGACATTTTCCAATCAGTTTCAATATTAGCAGTCAAAGATAAAGAGTGAAGCCTTATATTTCTTTAAAAAAATAGAATAGTTTCGTGCACTGGCTAGTAGAGAAATATAATTCACACCATCCACGACCAAAATCTGAAATGTAAACGTTCAGTAAAAACAATCATTTTCGGATCATGGCAGAAAAGAACAAGAGTTCGGAGCGTGTATGAAGTACTGCTGCAGTCGGACAATCACACAAAAGGTCGTCCGTGGTCAATTAACGTGAATCTTGTCTATCCTCACTTTTTCAGAATTAGAGTAATGAACTTTTCCGAGATTATGATGGGTGGCTCTTCTCCAAAAACGTACGAAATTCACTGGTTTAATTGTTGTAATCTTCATTGTTACAAATTGTAGATCATTTGCCAGCGGAATGTTTAACAATTATAGTCAGATGGAATCATCCTCATGAACAAACCCATACTTCGTTAATGTAATGTCGGACCAGTGCATACATTCCACGTTTTTATTATCATTGTTTTAAAAATGAAATAGATCCTCAAACCCCACTTTAAACAGCCAGGCCCTGAATTATGTTTACATGATAAAGACCTAGTACTGACCACAGGTAATATTGTTAATCAATTATTAACAAACAAAGCCTATAGCCTTGACATTACATTGCATAGAACATATATTACACAATAATTAATCATTATTATAATAAAGATAATAATTATATAATAATTATTTTGTTACTTAGTAAGAAGTATTTTATCCAAAAATATTGCACGATTAGTTGCTACTTGGCTGGCCGAGAGCTGCCGCGCCCAAGGCACAGGTGCTGCCATTCTGTGATCTTCCTCAGGGCTTACCTGTCGCTATTCTCCCTGAGGAAGGTCGCCGAAACATTGGCATCCGTGCCTTAGACGCGGAGTCTCCCGGACAGCCAAAAAGCTACTGACTCCCGCCGCGGAAGCCCACGCTCTCATTGTACGATTAGCTTTCGTGCGCATTGTGGTTTCTGACAGCAGGTATTAATTTTGAAGCTGTTGAAATAGAAATATACTTACATCCATTTCTTTAACTAATTACAAATAAATAATTACGCTTTAATCAAAAGTGAAATACTTAAGTGAACTGTAAGAAAATTACATATCTTAAAGAGAAAAAAATATTGTTCGCAATACCAATGTTCATGCTTTGTCGAGGTAGATTACACACACGATCTTTAGTGTTTGGCACCGTTGCTCAAGGAACAAGGTCGTCAGGGCAGTATGTTAGGCACTTCAACCGCCACAGCGCACCTTAATTGAAGTAGGTGTTACACACCGCCGCGACACCTACGCCGTTAAGAGCGGAGACCCCCACAGGAGGGAGTGAACAATTAGCGGATAGTGGTAGACATCGCTGGCAGGGCAATCAAAACCAAATAAGCGCAAAAGGCAAACGAGAAGACAAGTGAAAACAGGAGATACGGGTGCAGGTAGCCAGCGAGGATTGTAGACACCCGTCGAACACGAAACGGGCCAATGTGGACGCAGTGGCACTCACGCAAACGAACGGGGCGCCCAAAAAAAGCAGGCCGAAGAATCGGAGAAGTGGTTCAAACGAGCGCGAGAGGAGCCGTGGCCAGCGGGCGGCGTGTGCGTGGGAGGGTGCGTCAGAGAGGGACGGGGGGGGGGTGGGTGCGCGCCACAAGCGGCCTTTGTTCGGCGCGCGGTGGCGTCCCGCAGCGCAGCCCGCCGCGTCCCATTATCTCGGCCGCGGGATCAATTAGCGTCCGGCGCACCGCGCGCCTGTTCGCGGCCGCCGCCGCCGCCGCAGCCACGCACAGTGGGCCCGAACCACGCGAACAGAGGGCACACGCTCTTTAACTTAAAAAAAAATGCAACATCCACAACGAAAAGTGTATTTTTCCATGGGGTTTTCAAGCATTTTTTATGCTCATTTTTTGCGTTGTAAATCTGAATGGTTAACATTCTTCTTTTACATCAGGTTTCGATTGATTTCGGGTGCGTCAACTGATAAAGTCATTAATAATGTAAGTGTAGTGCATGTTTTATGGCGGTGATTACCCCCCTGAATGGCAAGATCCGGAGGCGACCTAACCGTGCGGTTGCGGGAGTTTTCCCGAAACGCTATTTCCCACCAGCGGGGCATCGACCCAGCCGGGACAAGTCGGTTAAGTTCCCGACTGATCTCACGGCATATGTGGTAGTGTTTTACATCGGGAAGAAGTCATTACAGAATTATTAATCACCTTTCAAAGAGCGACCTTTAATGAATCTTAATACGAAATCCAATTTTTCCTTTGTCATTATCTGTTCAATTTTTCAAGAGCTGTAAATAACTGCAGTTACACATATACCGTTTCACTTCTTATAATTAACTGAGTATTTCGAAACTCATTAACATTTCCCTTTCACCTTCAGTCGGGTTTATTGAGGAACTAAGTTTCCTGTACGTTTGTCAGCCTGCTGGCATGAAGATGAACTTGAATAAATAGCTCATAATGATGTTTTTCACGGCAGCACTAACATTGGATGGTTACGCCAACGAAAAACTACCTGAATGAAAACGTCGGCGCAAACGACACCAATCTCACTTAAGTTTTTCATTTTTTCTTTAATATCATAATTTGTTTTTGTCTTCTTGGTATTTAGTGTCTTTCTGGTATTTTGCAGATCTTTGTATTTAATGGCACATACTTTGTAAGATTTTTTCTATAATGGTAAGCCTCTATAGATGGTGAGGTTTTTACTTTCACGCTAATGGAGCAGAGAGAAAGTTATGTAATGCTGCGCGAAAAAAACGGAGAAATTTCGACAGAAAAAACTATTACACTATTATTTGATTAAGTGTTGTTTGTTGTTGGATACTGTGAAGAGCGTTTAAGGGAATGGTGCAGGTCTTATGTTCGTTGAAATTCTGAATTTTCGAAAATTGAAAAAGTTAAACATTTTTTCGGAGTCTTCCTACAACTACAATTATGAAGATAAAAATATTTTCCTTTAATAAAACGGGGTCCTTAGAGATAGATTTTGAAATACAACTCGTGTACAATTTTTCGAAAATCTGAGTCCTTTTCGCATAATTTCGCGTGAAAATACGAGTGAGAAAGTACGTGCTGTTTTTGCGCCACTAGTTGTATAAGGGCTACCACCCGTTTAGGAATAAATAAACAATACTTTGCCGCTTTCCTCGTCTTTCCTTCCTCCAGGCGCAGTTGGGCGCAGTGTGCGCGGCGGCGCGGCGTAGCGCAGTAGGCGTTGACCTCGCGCCGAGCGTCGAACCGCCGCCCGCGTGGTGGGCGGCGGCGCGCGCCTCGGCCGGATCCCCCTCCTCCCCCTCCCCCCTCCACCCCGCCCTCCCCCTGTAATTAGCACCCGACCGGTGCACGAGTCCGTGCGATGCCACTGATACGCCGTCCACGTGTTGCCAGCCCGGATTTGATACGGCGTGCGTCGGGGGGACTAAATTGACTCTTCTGTTGCTTCGAGACGGATTCAATTGTCTAGTCACGGGCGTCAATTAATAACTGCACCTAATCAGTCTTGTTACTCGGGATGAGAGGCGGAGATAATGCCTCTTTGGAACTGTATCCAGTTTGAATCATGATAGGTGCTGCTTTGATCGGTAATTTTCGTGGCTTAATGGGTTTCTTCAAGGACGATTTGGAGTACTGCCAATATACGCGTTCAGAATTATGACTGACGGTACTGCTTTATTTTGCGCAGTCCACAGGTAGTTGCGGATCTCAGACTTACGGTCATGGCTTTATTCCTTGATCGAGTAAACAATGCCTAATCTTTTTCATATTAAATGTCACTAACAGATGGATCATGAAGAGCTTATAAACAGAATGTACGGTATAAGGTAGACAAATATTGGATGACCCACTAGCTTAAAAAAACACGTAGAAATATCTTAATTAATTACATTCTCGAACATTATATCACAAACTAACAAGCATTAATTCTCGAGGTATTAACCGAATTTTTAAAAGAAACGAAATCCGAGAAAAGTATCCCAGATATACCGCCTGAGGTGTCGCAGGGCACCGCGAACCTGATGTCATTGCAGTGCCTCTGACCAGAAGGTCGACGACCACCCCCCAACGGTGGTGGAAAATCCTTCCATCGACGGGTGGATCCCGACAAGTTCGACAGCTACGCAGTCTGGAGAATTCTAGCGGCCGGCTGCTCTGATCGGTAGTTTTACGAGGTTTCACCGAATGAAACCACGCGAATGCCGGAGTCTTAACAAACTGGCCGCAGACCGTGCGCGATCTTTCCTTCCTCTTCCTTATCCTATCCTCATCCCTTACTTAAACATACTATCATATGCACTAAACTAGCACACTTGTCAGGACACCATTAGGGAGCTTAGAGCTTGTCCAGACTGAGGCGGTGCCCCGCTGATGGGATACTTGCTTGAGAAATATCCCCACAAACCGACATAGGTCGGCACCGATCTCGCCACTTAGCGGGCGAAGATAACAGCCACTTCCCGCGGCGAAAACATACACTACACTTACGAGACTCATAACCTCCCATGTTGATGCGCCCGGAATCATTAATCAGTCAGAGAAATGTACTGTTTAAATGGAATTGAAAATATTTCTGTTCTTCCACAATTAAACGACCAATAATTCCGGCCTGTAATGAAACAAAAATGACACAAACGACACGTTGATTCACAAGTATTAAACGTTTACATTCCGGAGTGTCCTCATTAGTCAGCGTTTGAATCTACTTCCAACCTCCAATACACCAGCAAGCAAACCACGAAACGCCGCCCGCACGTCGACCTTCTCAATCGGCACGTCCTGTCCCATTCCGAAGGCGCAATCGGCGTGCAGAGAGAGCGCAGGGGCGGAAGCTGGCGGGCTGCAGTTCATTGGCCCGGCGCCGCTGTTGTCTCTTTCCCAGAGGGGCTCACACTCCACTCCATTCTCTGGCGACAGCCGACGCTTCAGATGCACGAAGGAAATGGAAATCCAATAGCCCCAGTTCAACACATTAGCGCCAATGAATCAGGAGGCATTCAGCCCGACCGGGGCAATGTCAGCGCGTTGCAACACACCCGCACTGGACCTTTCGACCTTTCTAATAGTCCAATTACTGTTCCTCATTTTTAGACCTCGGAGCTCGATAAACATCTCGAGCCTAGTATTCTCCAAAGATTTTGGTCTCAACTTCTGAAATAATTAACCAATTCACCACAGGTATGATAGAAATGTTGTTTATCCATTAATCGATTGATTGATTTCGCGTTTTCGGGCGTGTCAACTGCTATTGTCATTAATTTCAAACGTCTAAGGCATGTTGTACCTCGAAATGTGGCATTGTTCCTCTCAGGCCAGAATGTGAGTGTAGCGTCCGCTACTCAGCATGCGGCAACGCAGAACACAGCAGGCAGCGAGGACACTTGCAGAGTGGACACGGGTGGAATCCGCCACAATAGCGAAGAGACAAAAAAAGGTGCAGGTCCATAGATAGGCGCCACTCTGGCACCAGACGTGTCGCAAGACCACGCGGGTGCGACCATGTGGTGGCGACAGTCACAGCGAGCCTATAAAGGCCGGTGGCCCCAGCAAAAGGGACGTTTGTTCCACAAACCTTTGTCGTGAGGACGCCAGGGTGCATGCAACGGCGCAAACTTGCCTGAGCGCGGGGCTTATGTCGAACAGAGTGTTCGGCAATTAGCAGGTGTTAACGGGGAGAGAATGATCCGGCAATGGTACGGCTCACGTGTATATATGTAAATAAATGTGTATATGTATATATGCAGTATATATACAAGTGTATATATACAAGTGTATATACTTGTATACACACACACACACACACACACACACACCACAGTCGTCTTGTGAGTAATTTGTGCAACCCACGACGTCATGGCGCCAACTACGTTTCGTTTTCTCGGGGTTCCCCCTCTAGGTTCATTCATTTACTAGAATGGCAGCACCCGTATCTCGAAATCTAGACTCCGGTCATGTGCGATAGTGTAGTCCGTGAAAGTTTGTCAAAGTATGATGAGAGGATGAGACAAAGGTGAGGAAGCGAAGATCGCGCGCGGTCCTTGGTCCTTGTGTGAGGGTACTGCTCCGGCATTCGTCTGGTATTCATGGGAGATACCACAGAAAATTATTGCATTTGCATGAGAAAAATGTTCTTCACCAAGTTTTAAAAACACAAGGAGTAACAGAAACTACAAAAATAAGAAGCCTCCAAAATTAGCAAATGCCAACAAGACACCCAAATTATATGACAAAGAATATTTGAGAGGACAGCATTGATAAAAAGAAACTAAATTGTTTTGAGCTTTTTGATTTAACTTACTTTGTAAGCACGGGTCATCATTGAGACATTTCACAAATGTTTCCGTATTATACTAACTGCCAAATTTCTTCATATGAACAAATTTCAAATACAAACCGAAACATTGTTTGTTGTAACTATTTAATAAACTATATATTATTATTATTATTATTATTATTAAATGATCTCATAAAGATAGTTAATTTTTACAATTTCATTAAATTTTTATTTGCTCAAATCGTACTTTTCGACGAAATAATATCATCGTCGAATCAATTTGAGCAAATGAAAATATAATTACATTTTAAAAATTGTCTTTAAATTTAATGAGATCATTTTAATAATAATAATAATAATAATAATAAGAAGAAGAAGAAGAGAAGAAGAAAATGAAGAAAGAAATAGACGAACTGAAAAAAACCGACAAGGTACAAGCTGAGCAAGAAATTTAATGCCATTCATATTCTTTCATGAATATCCTTTTGCGAAAGATTTCATAATAATCGCAGAGAACTATTTTCACGTCATGCTATCACGATAAAGCAATTTCCGAGTGAAATGATAAGCGCGTCTCATTATGTTGGGGCGAGAGTACGACTTAAGGAAGTTTTATATGAATCATCACGGGGAAGTGTTGCGAGCAACGATGACATAGACACAGCTGTATTATATAGGCGTTTCGAAAGGAAGGAAGGAAAAGAAAGAAAGAAGAAAGAAAAGAAAGAAAACCATTGCTGAAAACGTAGTGATCACTCCAAAACTTACATATCGAAATTTCAATTACTCCAATAGCAAAGGCTGTACTCCTTAAGACACTTCAAACACAACTGGAATATTCCTTCAAAATTGCGTCACAGAAAACATTTAAAGAAGGAAAAAGGCACGATTATTTATTTATTGTGAATGACAAATGGCAAGAAACATTTTATCTAAGACTAAGGGCCTTTACTTCATGTCAGACTTTTAATATTTCACGATATACATCGTTAACATCCTTTAACCGTTTAACATAATATTTTTAATAATTTCATTCACGCATACAGTAAGGTACAAATAGATAGTTCCTTTTTATAATTTCTCATTCATAACTATGAGAGCGCTAATAATGACTGACCACAACGGATGCTTCCTCAACTGTACACTCTGGAGTTCCATTCTGTACAACTTGGTAAATCGTTTCCATTTTATGGAAGTAACGCGTTTATGCTTTTTGCCATGACATTATTTGCGATTAATTTTAATTCTCAATTACTTTCAGACTATATTCAGTCATTGACTCACCTAGCCCTTGGAGTTCGAAAAATATTAGCCAACTCTTACAAGTTGACTCCGCAATTCTCGGTGAAGCTCATTTCCAATACCATTAAATTCACCGATTAAAGAGCGAGTTAGAGTAAAAGCAGAGAAAATTCAATTACAAGTCAAAATGACACATTAAAGAAAAATTGATTTTGTGAATTCAGTTCAGTGGTGCAGGCAGTTACGTTTTAACCAATTACGCTCCTTGCCAGCGTGGAGCATGTCTCAACTACCGACTACTCTCCAACTCATTAGCCAAGACAGCGGATTTTCATCAATCATGTCGCAATTCATTCCGCCTCGGATCGCTCAAGCTGCACCTCGCAGGGTCTCCACACAATTTCTCGTCATCCTCGTTTCGTCACTATTATACTCATCACCGCATAAATTTGTTGTTGTTTGCAGCTGGTGTTATGGTCATCCTACCGCTTCGTTGCTGTTGCTGTCATCGCCTTCCCCTGCTTCGTCCCCGTTGTCGTCTACTTCCCACCGATTCCTCCCTGTTGCTGTCATCGTCTTCCCACCGCTACGCTACGGTGGCTGTCGTCGTCTTCCCACCGCTTCGCCACGATGGCTGTCGTCGTCTTCCCACCGCTTCGCCACGGTGGTTGTCGTCGTCTTCCCACCGCTTCGCCACGGTGGTTGTCGTCGTCTTCCCACCGCTTCGCCACGGTGGCTGTCGTCGTCTTCCCACCGCTACGCCACGATGGCTGTCGTCGTCTTCCCACCGCTTCGCCACGGTGGTTGTCGCCGTCTTCCCACCGCTTCGCCACGGTGGCTGTCGTCGTCTTCCCACCGCTTCGCCACGGTGGCTGTCGTCGTCTTCCCACCGCTTCGCCACGGTGGCTGTCGTCGTCTTCCCACCGCTTCGCCACGGTGGCTGTCGTCGTCTTCCCACCGCTTCGCCACGGTGGCTGTCGTCGTCTTCCCACCGCTTCGCCACGGTGGCTGTCGTCGTCTTCCCACCGCTTCGCCACGGTGGCTGTCGTCGTCTTCCCACCGCTTCGCCACGGTGGCTGTCGTCGTCTTCCCACCGCTACGCCACGGTGGCTGTCGTCGTCTTCCCACCGCTTCGCCACGGTGGCTGTCGTCGTCTTCCCACCGCTTCGCCACGGTGGCTGTCGTCGTCTTCCCACCGCTTCGCCACGGTGGCTGTCGTCGTCTTCCCACCGCTTCGCCACGGTGGCTGTCGTCGTCTTCCCACCGCTTCGCCACGGTGGCTGTCGTCGTCTTCCCACCGCTTCGCCACGGTGGCTGTCGTCGTCTTCCCACCGCTTCGCCACGGTGGCTGTCGTCGTCTTCCCACCGCTTCGCCACGGTGGCTGTCGTCGTCTTCCCACCGCGTCGCCACGGTGGCTGTCGTCGTCTTCCCACCGCTTCGCCACGGTGGCTGTCGTCGTCTTCCCACCGCTTCGCCACGGTGGCTGTCGTCGTCTTCCCACCGCTTCGCCACGGTGGCTGTCGTCGTCTTCCCACCGCTTCGCCACGGTGGCTGTCGTCGTCTTCCCACCGCTTCGCCACGGTGGCTGTCGTCGTCTTCCCACCGCTTCGCCACGGTGGCTGTCGTCGTCTTCCCACCGCTTCGCCACGGTGGCTGTCGTCGTCTTCCCACCGCTTCGCCACGGTGGCTGTCGTCGTCTTCCCACCGCTTCGCCACGGTGGCTGTCGTCGTCTTCCCACCGCTTCGCCACGGTGGCTGTCGTCGTCTTCCCACCGCTTCGCCACGGTGGCTGTCGTCGTCTTCCCACCGCTTCGCCACGGTGGCTGTCGTCGTCTTCCCACCGCTTCGCCACGGTGGCTGTCGTCGTCTTCCCACCGCTTCGCCACGGTGGCTGTCGTCGTCTTCCCACCGCTTCGGCACGGTTGCTGTCGTCGTCTTACCACCGCTTCGGTGTGGTTGCTCTCACAGTCTTCCCACCGCTTCGTCGCTGTTGCTGTTGCCTTTGCTCCTTCGCGACTGATTCTGTAGACGTCTCTTACGGTGGCGACGGCAGAGACAGCAGCGGAAGTGAGCGGGAATGAACCGGAAGGCGGCGCGGGTGCCGCTTCCGGTGCGCTTTCGCGCGGCGCCTGGGCTCTGGGCCGCACCCTGGTGATCCTCGGATCGATGACTGCGAAGCCCCGAGGCGACGCGACGCGACGCGACGCGAAGACGGCGGAGGCGATGGCGAAGGTGGCGGCGGGGGACGGAAACTGCTCAATGAGGCTCGTCCCCGCTTCCGCCAGTGCCCGCACGTCGCCCGCACCGCGCCAAGCGGCGGGGAAATGACACCGGGTACCGGAAATGCTATGCTTTTTGTCAATGCTGTTACGTGTACGTATTATCCGATCCCCAGAACCGGAGATTGAAATTTCAAAATAAATTTGTTTAAGAAACTTACAATAATCATTGAATCAGCAGGGATATTAAGTCGATCAGTTACGCTTTCGATGTCCATTATTCCACTGATACACGGCACGCTTGTAATGTCAGTGAATGGAACAATAACTGTCTGAAAAGCAAGAACGATAATTCAGATACATATCTGCAAGTGAAATGGTCAGGAAACGTCAAAGGCGATAAATGAATTCCACATTTGAAACGGCACATTCGAAGCCACTAATAAAATTGATTTTGATGCAAGTACAATCTAAATACTTATATTTCCAATATTGCTGTAAGTACTTCAGGAATTTTTTAGAGTACCTGCTAGTAGCCATTCCTTATCTAAGGAAAAATTGAAACGCTTACGAACTACATTCAGAGCTCTAAGGTAGACGTAAAATATCCTAATGTCTTTCTCTGGGGGAACCATAGTATTTTCAATACGTAAGATTGACAAAAATATAACGTGGATATTTGTGTAAAAAAGAAAAACTGCCAAAATCTAGCTGAAAAACAGAATATTGAAAATTTCAATATCACAGTATTAAGTAAGTACAGTACTTAAATTTTATTTGTAGAGTACTTGTAAGTACAGTAAAAAGTTAGTTTTAAAAAAGAAAAAAAGAATAGATTGCAAAGAATATCTCGCAACTGCTAACATTAACAGCCGACCTAATGGACAATATCAAAATATGTAACAAGGAAAATTCCAATATTTTTGCTAAGAGCCCGAACCGTGCCACAGGAGTGCACCGATTCGGAACATTTCCCTCAGGCATCGGTGCGTTCGATTTGCTTGGCCTTTGAAAGGAGAGGGCGGAAAACGAGCATTTCGCAGCCCAGTGCGCGACGCTCTTTGTCTTAGCAGCCGGTCACTGAAAAGTCAGGGTTACGTCGAATTCGACATTTCACATCGAAATTGAAACGCTTAAACCATGTGGTTCCTATTCGAATCCCTTCCTCTACAAGTCATTAGTTCTGATCAACAAACAAATACATTAGTATAAAATATTTCTTAATATTAGCCATTTTAATGTTTTGCCATGGTAATGATTCACGCATCACGTTACGTAACTTTCTATTATCTCACATGTGACTTAGTCGACGTAATGTGGGTATATGAAATTAAATGTGAAATCGTCCGTTTCGTTTTTTGCTACTTTCCTTAATAATTGAGAGAGTCTTTTCCTGTTACTCTTTATACGAAAACATAAGAAGTAAGCAAATAATGTATGAAACACAGAAAATGAAAATAATTCATATTTTACAAAAAAATAATGCCGTAACAGCTGGATTCTTTTCTTTGTTGTTGCAGACGGGTACGTGTGAGAAAAATAGCTCTTGAACTCAGGAGCAGAACTGCGTTATCTCAATTTCAAAACAAACTTCGCTTTACAGCTTTATTTGAAGTACGTGTTAATCTTTCTCATCGTTGTTCCACGTGATTCCACACACGCCTTTGTCAGTGAGTCAGGTATTTAAACCTTGGCCCGCGCATCCTGTCATCATTCAAAATGATTATTCTGATAACAGAGTAGTTAATGTGCCGAAACGTGACGCATTGCATTCTATTCGACAAACTTTCGGCTTCGAGGCAGGAAAAGACACAAAGCGACATCGTTTCCTTGACGCAAAAAGAACGTTTAGAGGCACGCCCTTCAGCCAACGAAGATATTTATGAAAGCAGAGGCAACACCCGAGACCAAATTGCGAGGAGAGAGCGATGTCAATTGGAGCCTTTTCGCTCTGAATTAGGAGCTCGATTGGCAATGGCGTGTCATCGCTTTCACTCTTTTCAAGCGGGCAGGTCACGCAACAGCTGCCGTCTCAGCTGCGAGCACGTTTCACCGACTTCTGGAACGAGACAGACGTGATGGTGAGGGTCAAGCGAAAAATTTAATATACTCGTAGAACCGCTATTGTAGCTTTCTTTTAAAATCGTCTCGGTTTTCGTAGCTGTGACAAAGAAAAGCTCAGGCAGGCAGAATTTGCAAGTTTCGGTGAAGGGAATGCGTCATGTTCGCCATATGTTTCTCTCACCAACCCCCCCCCCCACCCCCGTCAAGCGTGGAAATTACACTAGATCCACCGTTAGTTGGTCGGCAAAATTGGGCAATCTATCCAAGATGCCAAATATATACATGCGTAGAACCGCTATTCTGAAAATGTTTCTCATGACCTTCAATTAGTCCAATAATTTAATGCAAACGTATATTATATTTGAGAAGGACCTCCCAACGTTACAGAGCAACAGCATTCATTTGAACGAGAATTTCACTGTTCAGTAAAAGATGATCGAAATCATCTTTGTATGCTACTGAAAGCATCCCAGAAAGAATTGTGTATCCCTTGAGAAATATTCCTCAGTGACCTACCTGAAGCGCACATGAAATCACATTTTTGAATTTCATTCACGTTCTTACTGTTGAATATTTCCTGGAACTTCTAGTAATCTCCTACACAGAAGTCCAGATTTACCCACCATAAAGAATAGCGACATGCACATGACGAGATTAAGAATATTCATGATTTTCTGTAAGACTCATAACGTAGAAAATTGGAGTATTTTCTGTAGAGTGATGGACAAACGTTACTGTAGAGGGAACAGAGTTCGCAGCGCAAGCAAATTTGAACTTCAGGTAAGGTATCAGCCGCAGCATTGCTCGTCTTGACACTGAGTTTTGCTGGTCTTTTTTTAGTTTTTATGTCTTCGTTTACATCTATTTATTTCAACAATTAATTATTTTACGTACACTGTAAAACAGAATAAATAGATCATTTTTCGAAGATGAACGATGTTTTATATTATTATACTTTTTGTTCTTATTTTTTTTCTTTTCATTATCTGTCACTTCACTTAGCCACAGCGTTGTATTCAATAAGAGAAAAAAGAAAAACAACAATATGACATCAATAATATCAATAACAATCACAAAAACAACCATGTATCCTTGTGACTACAGATGAATAGTTGACGACGACGCCTACGCCGTGATATATGGTTGCCGGGGCCTCTTGTGGCGTAGCCATCCGGGTACGGGCGTCGCATCGCGGGTTGTGGTAGGCCGCCGCCCCAGCTGTCGCCGCCGCCGCCGCCGCCGCCGGGGCGCGAGCACCGCGCCGCTCCATCGCCGCGATAAAATTAATGCGCGTGCGGCAGTGGCTGCAGAAGGGAGCCGCCCAGCGCATGAATTTCACGCGGCAGATAACGCCGTTTGACGACCAAGGTTAACGACCCGCGCGCCCGCGCCGACGCTTCCACAAACACCACTAACGGAGGAAAAACGGCGCTATGGCATGGAGGAGTATGTGAGAACGGCACAAACCTTTTTACTCGTCGTGGAACCAAAGAACTTATAGGTGTTGACGAGAATCTCGAGTGTCTTGAATAAGTATGCACGTAACCGGAGTACACGATTTTTTATGATTACTTGTACTTGTACGTAATACACGTTCAGCCATTGAATGAAAGCAATCCTAAGTGGCCGAGAATAAATGCATCTCTACTGCGTTTACAGTGATCTTGGAACACAATGATGGGACATCGCTGTATCTAAGAGTATAGGGAAAAGTCCACTTGATTCAAGCACTGTTATGAAGAATGAAACTATCACCTTGACAGCTATATCTGTCGAAAAGAACCGCATTAAAAGGGATAATACTGATATATAAAAAATTGGAAAATGATTTTCAAAAACACTGTTCCTTGATATGTCTATCACACCTTAAATGTTTCAAATAAGATTAAAAATTCTAAAAAATACAAAAAACATTTTGTTAACCGTATTATCATGCCCGGAATTGTGACAACACGGAATTACTCTTCTTTCTTGATTGCTCCAAATTCCCAGGGGCAATATTCCTTAACACTAGAAAATAATTACGATGTTGAAATGGGTATTATTATCTCTGTGGCTTTAATGTGAAAAGGTTATTTTGAAAGAAATGAGGCAGGGATAATTTTTCGAGTAGTTATAATTTTCACAGATATTCTGTCAAAAGGAACGATTCCGAGTATGAATGCCCAAGATGCAGAAGGAAAAACCAATAAAAAAAAGTAATATTATTTTAAGAACATATAAACCAGAGGATATGTACAACTGAACCTGTCCTTGCAATTTAAGAAATGTGGATTTACGTTATTAAAATAACTTCGACGAAATGAAAAAAAAATTAGACACTAATTTTTTTCAAATATTCCGAGAATGTACGTAATACGCAGTGGATATTGCAAATAAAATGGTACCGGGGATGAACCAAGTACAAACACAAAGCTCCCACCCCCAAGCCGATTCCAATATCCTCGATAACATAAGTTACATAAAACAAGAATTTTATGATTTTGCATCGAAAACATTTTCTCACCCAAGTAAATAGAACAGACTTTGATGAATGATGAGATGGAAAGTGGGACAATGGGACCGGAATTACTGTTGATATGACTGTCGAAGCTTCCGCAGGTTATGTAACAGATGTTTTTTGTTTTTGTTTTGTTTTCGGCCCTTTTAATTAAAACACATTTATTTGCCCCAACCAATTCTCCTACTTAGATTGTATGGATTAGGGGACGTGAGGAGGGGACTGGGCACAGGCGGACCGGCGTAACGTCCTATCCTACTGCCCTAGTGCACGTACGTCAGACGAATGTGGTAAATTCAAGGTTTTTTGTTAATTTTTTTTGCAGTAATCTACGCGTATCTCCTCTCCTTCTTCACCAGTCTTAACAATTACGTCGCGATGATTACGATGCGGTGGGAGTGAGTGTGAGGCTGAGAATGGGAATGTGAGTGAGGGTGAGGGTGGGAATGGGGGTGAGGGTGTGAGTGAGGGTAAGAGTGTGAGTGAGGATGAGAGTGTGAGTGAGGATGAGAGTGTGAGTGAGGATGAGAGTGTGAGTGAGGATGAGAGTCTGAGTGAGGGTGAGAGTCTGAGTGAGGGTGAGAGTGTGAGAGTGTGAGTGAAGGTGAGAGTGTGAGTGAGGGTGAGAGTGAGGGTAAGTGTGAGTGAGGAAGAGAGCGTGAGTGAGAGTGAGGATGAGAGTGAGTGAGGGTGAGTGGTGAGTGAGGGTGAGGGTAAGTGTGAGTGAGGAAGAGAGTGTGAGTGAGAGTGAGGATGAGAGTTTGAGTGAGGGTGAGAGTGAGAATAAGAGTGAGTGGGAGTAAGAGGGTGATGATGAGAGTAAGAGAGAGTGGGAGGGGGAGAGAGACGGTGATGGTAACGGTGGCGACGGAGCCGTGGATACCCGCCGTGGACACCCGCCGCGGAGGCGGTGCCAAGCAGTAGAGGTGCCAGCGGCGGCGGCGGCGCGTGCGGCCACGCTATCTGCGACGCTATCGCCTTCCGCGAGCGCTTCATTCACAGCGCTTCCCGCGGCGCTGGGCGCGCGCCGTCGCTTCCGTGAGAGCACGCGGCGCGCGACACCTTTATCTCGGCGGAGGCGAGTGCCGTGACTCACAAGCCCAGCGCCCCTCCCCTCCTCGCGACGCGACGTGACATTGGGAAGCCTTTGTACTCGTGCGCTCAATGTCAATGTCGCTAGCAATACACCACGGGATTTCCACAACTTTTCGTGTCACAGTTACTTTCCAGCCATTAAGAACGAACGTTATGATCGAAGATAATTAAAACACTAGCAAGACGTCATTTTAATGTATAATGTTAAAAAAAAATGTGGAGTTAATTGTGTTAGTACATTCTTTAATTCTTTTTTCCCCTGTTATTGAATAAAGAAAAGAAATACTTACCATCGCCCTGACATGCCCGAGAAGGTTAGTTCGTTGCTGTTGATGTTTCCAAGGGAACTGAAAACATAAGAAACAAAATCATATTTCGTAATACTGTAAGTCTTGTGCACAAAATACATTACGATTCATGACCTCGGGCGGTTTTGTATTGATATTGTGACAGTATTGAACATCAGTATATTTTAAAGTATATAATAATTAAACACTGTTCATTCAGGGGGTTGATTTAATTGACTTAAATTATTTTAAATGAATAATTCATTTAATTACTAGAACATTGGCGATTTTTTTCAAAATTACTTTCTCTTTTCGGGCGAGAGAAATATTCTCTACCACCATCTCTCTTCCCAGAATTCTTCAGCATTCCTTCAAGGGCGTATTTTCCACGTCCAATATTGAACTCTTTATTATCATTGTGTTGATTGGTTCGAGTAGTCTCACGAGGTATGATTGAGAACGATCCAGAGAGACTGTGTTCGCTCTGGATCCGCAAGGGAAGGAAAAGGATGAAAGACAATACAGTAGTACAGAGCCAAGGAGCTCTGTAGGGCGTCACAAACGCCTTTATCAATTTTAATATACTAGTTTTAACGGTTAAGCGTCTTTATTAATTTATTACCTGTTAATTCATTTTAATATGAGTAGTACTTGATTTCTTTCTCTTCGAAAAGTGTTTTTGCCATTCACGTAATACTTCAATTAAAGTGATGAATGTATTCTTGTGTAGGTTATGAATAAAAATAAATTACCACTAGTATTGAAAAACAATTATACAACTGGCATGAAGGGTAAAGATGACTGAAATGGGATGACACACTCATAGCAGGCTGATAACTCAATGAAAGGCGATTTTACCGTGAATAATTTCTGTTGCTAAGACAATACCTATGCAACACTTGTTAATAATGAAAATGTATTATCACGACGTGCAAATATTTTATTCCACTGGGATCAAAGCCTGGGTCCTCTTGTGGTGTGCATAAGCACTGTTATACCAACAATGGTTTCTCATAACAAACCCCGCCTGATTCAATTGTTAGCCTACTGGGCATCATTCCATTTCGTTCATTTTCATCTTCATGCCCATTGTATCATGCTTAGGAATATGCAGATCACTGCAAGATCGTTAAATTGTCGCGAGTGCAGTGCTTCATTCCATAGCTCAGTCGGTTTAATCTTTCCGGTTCACGGAAGGTCCCGGACTAAGTTCCTAGTGAAATCAAATAACCGCACTTCGTGACATTCATTTTCGGTACAAAAAAAATTAATTTTCTCCGAAACACAATATTCCGTAGCTCAAGTTCAATAAGGCAATTAAGCAAATAGCCAGCGCAGGGCATAAGTTAATGCGGTCGAGGAGAGCGTTGCGTTGCGTTGCGTTGCGTTGAAATGAGGATGAGAGCAGCGCTGGAATAATTTATACCTTTCTAGCTTCCGGCAGCAGACTCCAGATAACTGTAGACTCCTCTGCGGCCTCACTTGAAAGACGAAGAGATTAATTTTTTTTTTTCAGACGAGTGAAGATGAAAACTAAAGAAGCTTGAGGTGAAACACGCAAGTGCCGGGAAATGTTTTAGGTGAAGGGTGAAGAGTGAAGAGCAATAAGCCTTCAATACGATCGTATCTCGCTTTGGAGATTGGACAAAACGTCAGCCTTCTTCCGGGACACGTATACAGCAGGAAATGTGAAAAGGGACGAAAGCGTGAACTGAAACCATATGCTAGTAAGAACGCAAAATATGGATAATTGGCGAGATAACACAAAAACGGAGATATCTATTTAATCGTTATCTTTTCCACGTTCAGTAAGAGAATGAGAAAAGTTTGCAATGCATACTCCTTTTCAGTAGTACCATCTTAATCTCTCCGAGCACAGCAAAGACGATACACAGAGAAAAGCCGATAATACAGTCAAACCCAAAAATGGCAAATTCTGAATGTGTAATCCCAAGAAAAACAGAGTGACAAAGAGAGACAAATTAAAGCCGCCACCTAACGACTGTGAAGGTTGAAATAAAAAAAAATCTACAACGGGCTTACGAACAACGTTGCGACAATCTGTCATCTAGCGAAACACTAATTGTACACTCGTGAGATGTTCTCACGTAAACTTAAGTTCTCTACAGCAAAACCGTACCATACAAAAAGGAAAGAAAATCATAAAGAAGATACAAAATATAAATGATATTAACATAGAAAAAAATCGACATTTACAGTCGAGATAACACGAAAAAAACAATACTTTTATGAAATCTGAATTTCAAAATCTGAGATTGTTTATTTGCTCCTGAATTTATATTATATGCTCAGAGAGTGCAAAATCGATTGAAATTAATAACTATTCTCGTATACAGGAAAAATGTCTAATCAATAAGAATTCATCGAATTCTTAGCGAATTTTTACTTAGCTTTCTTTTTTGCATTGCGATAGGGCATTTTGGGAAAAGAAAAATTAATTTGAACTGAGCATTCACCTATCGCACATATGTTAAACCTACGAGTACAAATTAAAAAATATAATTAAAAATATTATAAATGAAAAATATACAAGAAAACAACAAATTTGTGGATAAATACGTAAAATAAATTCGTATATAACTTCAAATGCGACGAGCCCAACTGGCAACTAGCAAATATTGTGCGAAGAAAATTTTAATATCACAAAAATTCCGACAAATGAGAAACTGAATCCAACATGACTGATTTTAATGAAAGGACTTTTTTCACTTTAGAAAAATTCAGTTCAATTTAGAAATTCATTTTATGCTATGACAAAACGAAATTACCCCATTTTTATACTTTTTTGCATTTTTCGTCGATTTCAACTAATAAGTCATTTTTTTTACCCTTTTCCCGTCATTTTAATGCATTTGTCGCTGATTTAATCGATGTTAATATTTTATGGTACTAGCTTGAAATAATAATTACGAGATGCAACAAATGTTCTCCACAGAATATCTGAGTACTTATATCTGGTAACCTATTCGATTTCTTTACTCAGAAGTTGTAATGTCAGTCATTGTGAGTATGTAATCTAAGATGCCTGTCAACGTCGTTGGCGCTTCAGCCGATTTCGGGATAACTGAAGACAAATATATTCTAGTAAAGAACAGGCCAAACCCAGATTTTGAAAGCTGAGTTCATTTGAACGAATAGAAGGAGCCTTGATTACATCAGCAACGTCCTCGAATTGTCCATCCGAACTGCTTTTGATCACATTTTTTACGTCATTTTTCTTTGCTTTTGGGGCATTTTTAAAACAGTTTAAGATCATTTTTGGCGATATTGTAGTTCATGAAACTTCGCCCCCTAGTCCTAACCATTTGGCAAAATTGGCGTGCGGGTTGTCACACCGGTGTAGTTGTGACATTACCTAGCAACGGGGAGGGGAGGGGGACGGCAGCGAGAGCAGCGACGGCAATTGGATCGAGAACGGGAGTTACACCGTGTCGCGAGCGCCGAACGCACCCCGTGCACCATGCAAATTGGGGAGTGGGGGCGGGGGCGGGGGCGGGGGGCGCCGAGCAGCCTCGCGAATGCAATCGATGAGGAGCCTCGTGAGGCCCTGACGCGAATAACGTACGCCATGAATCTTAACTAAGTCGGTAGACTTCAACCCGAAGCAACTGAGGAAGAGAAAACGGAATTACCAAAAATTCTTTTAAACCCTTTCTCATCGTTTTATATTCAGTCTCTTCACAGTCATACAATATATTGCAATTGCAAAGCGCTATATAATATATCGCAATCGCAATTGTATTGTAACAATTCGACAAGTTGAGAATATACAATAGTTCCAGACCCATAATTTAGAACGAAATAAAACATTTTGTTCTTGGATTCGTCTAAAATTTCAAAGAACCACTTTCCCTCTTCTTAAGGGATGCTGGTATTAAAAGCAAAATTGTGTAATCTTTTGTGCAGTGCCAAGCAACGTCTTGTTGAATTTAAACCTACGGAAAAATGCATTTAAAGTTTACTGTTGTAGTTGTAAGAGTTACTCACAAAGGTTTAGAAAAAGCAGTAATTTCACTTCCAACCCCCTTCGAGAAATTTGGATTTAATTGGACGCTATATTCAGTTTTTTTTATATTTACTCTTCAACACTACAAAAATAATGACATACAAACGCTGTATACAGTATTTGAGAAATGTTCAGTTTCTGAGCGAAACGTACCTAAAAGGCAAGCAACGATGTAGACAAAATAACCAAAAAAATAAAAATATTAACACAGCCACAATATAATTTTATATTCACGTAAAATAAAAATAGAAATCTTCTGTACAGTAACATCTCTCAACCTTGTAATCGTCCCGTCTGGTTTGACGAGTGACTTTCGCTCTTTTGCATGGGTTCCCCTCCGCGATGAGGCAGGCGCAGACGTTTCTCTTTCGTTTTGTAGAAATCCATCATGCAGCCGCGAGTAGGACCTTCCAACCGTAAAACTACTACGTTTCGTCAGCGACGCGTGTAATCTTCCCTTTTACACTATCCCGAAATCTAAAGCCAACACGAAATTTTCAGAGCGGAAACTCTCACTGCTTTCCCGCGAGGGGTAAACAATCGCTCTTCATCTTGTCAGAAAGGCGGCGTCTCCGCTGCAATTCGTGTTCCGATGCTATCTGGTGCGATAACCCCAGATGCTCTCACTCTCGCCAAACAACCCCTCTCCCCCCCCCACTACCACCATGCGCGCGCCCTACGAAAATGACATCGCATCCAACAATGTCACATCACCAGCGTAAACACCAATTTCTGTCCATCCTGCACTTTTTTTGCTGTGAGTTTTTCAATTAATATCGCAATTCTTCTTGCATGAAAAGAATCCCTCACGGAGAGAATTCCCAAGGAGGATGCCTGGTTGCGTTACATCGAACTAAGGATGTACATAGATATTTCAGTCAACTTTCCACAATCATTGGGTATCTGTTTGAAAAAGGGCATCACATTTTAAGTTTCGTTGGAATTAGTTTTGCAGAGAACGGACAGATGACAGATTACCGAACGGTAAATTAGAGGAAAAAATAGTAATGCTATATTATTAGATTTATTTGTGCGAAATAATCACATACTGTATAAAATGGTCTCCCTATGCGGGAAAAATTTCCAAACAATAAATTAAGAAATGGATATCATCGTTGGGATCGACATAGGATTCTAACATAGTAAGTAAAAGAAGATGTAAATTTAATAAAATCTTTTCAGAAAAATGTTCACTTACGAGAAATTTCAAGATAATCTAAGCACGTTCGTCACCAAAAGGTATCTCTCGTCAGCAAAAACGTGATCCCATTTACCTCCGGAGCCTGAGCACAGTATTCTACCGTTTCACTTTCTCCCTTCCTTCCAACCCCCTTCCATCGTCCTTCCTCCCCTCCCTCTCACCTATCTTCCTTCCTTCCTCCCTCCCTCTCATCCATCCTCCTCCCTCCATCGCTCTCACCACCTTCCTTCCAACATTCTTCCATCGTCCTTCCTCCCTCCCTTCTTCTCACCCATCTTCCTTCCTCCCCGTCTTCTATTTTCCTTCCCCCTTCCCTCCCCCTCATCTACCTGCATTCCTCCCTCCCACCTACCTATCTACCTATCGTTCTTCCTTTACCCCCTCTCCCACCTACCTTCTTTCTTTCCTTCTTCCCCACCACCTACCTCCCTTCGTTCTTCCCTACCACCTACCTACCTTCCTTCCTTCCTTCCTTCCTTCCCACCTACCCTTCTTCCTCCCACCATATTGCTCCTCCTCTCCTCCTTCCATCTTCCTCTTCCTCCTCCGTCTCCTCACAACTCGCGCCTCCTGTGCCGACCCAGCGTCTTCCTGGTGGTTTCCCCGCGAGGCGCGTGCGCAGAAGCAGGCCGACCTCGTCCTCCGCAGCGGGCCCGCCCCTCGCGCTGGCGCCCGCTTCCGCCACGCGAGCTCTTCTCGGGCTGACGGCGCGGCGCGGCGCGGCGCGGCGGCGCTATCGCTTTCCGCGACTGACAGGCCCGGCCCCGTGGTTAGCGGCCACGCCCACCATTCATTTTCCGATAGTTTGATGTGACCCGACTCCGCTGAAGGGATGGGGAAGGCTATACGAGCGCTCCGCTCTGAGCAACATTTGTTCAGGGGTTGGGCCTAAAACATGGCTAGATTGTTGTTGGTAAAATATTGTCGGTCGCCCTCATGGTTACGTATGTACGGATGGTTATTACATTTATGGGAAGGGGTGCACAATTCAATGTCGTCCCCAATGGCCCTTGCTCTAGCTAAGTAGCTAATATTACAATTCCATAAAACTCATTTAAACGGCTTTTGCCTTTCGTTGTTCGTACTTGTCTAGTCGAGATTACTCAGTTCAGGAGCCCGTGTCTAATCCATCTCCCAAAGCTGCCACTTAAAAGTTATATACCTCTATGAATTTTTTTAACATTCTAATTCGTAATCTTGTGCTAATTATTCAATCATTATTTTGATATAACAGCTACAAACGCCACGTATATTCAGTCTCATGAAAAAATATTTTTATAGCAGTCTCCCGCCTGGTTTTGGAAGCCCGTCGCGGGCGGAACTGCACTTTTTCGCCGCAGAGCGCTCCCGGTATGCCAAGAGCCTTTCGGAGGGAGCCGAGCGGGTTGCGTGAGCGCGCCTGCGCTCCGCGGGATGTTTATGACTAGGGGGCGGATTTTAATTAAATGTCTTTTTTCTCTTTCTTTCTTTCTTTCTTTCTTTCTTTTCACTTTAGAACAATGACTTTTAGTTATGGCATTAATTTAATTTTATAACAGAATGAAATTTTTAAATGACTTATTTTGTATTTTTGGTCAATTTCGACTAATAAGTAATTTTTACTTTTTCCCCCATCATTTTTGACTAATTTCATCGATTTTAATATCATTTTAATGGCAATTGCTTCAAATAATATTAAAGAGATGGAAAAAACTCTCCACAGAATTCCTGAGTAGCCTGTTCGATTTCTTTGCTAAGAAATTGTAATGTGAGGCGTTGTAACTAGGTAACATAAGGTTCCTGTGAAGCCTACACTGCCAATGTCGGTTCGACCGATTTTGTAATAATTATGTAAAGACAGAGATTTCCTGGTCAAGAACAGTCCAAGCCAAACATTTGCACGCTGAGTTCACTTGAACGAAAAGAAGAATCCTCGATTAGCCATCTGTAACATACGTGATTTGTTCGCATGAACTGGTTTTGATCAATTTTTTACATCATTGTTCTTTGCTTTTAGGATATTTTAAAAACCTTTTAAGAGCATTTCATTGATCATTTTTGGTGTTTTAGGTCATCAAAATCCCCCCCCCTGTTTATGACGCTCGTTGTTGCCCAGGGAGAGTAGCTACGTCCACGTCAGCGGCAACTAAGCTGAGGACGGGCACGGGAGCAGGCCGAGGCGGCGGCGAAAGCCCCAGAGGAGATGGCTGCACAGTAGGGTAGGTTTCCGCAGCCTGAATCAGAAACTATACTGCGATATTTCTAACTTTGCCCCTCAAGGCCCGTCTTCACGATGGAATATGTCACGGTATTTCGCTACGTTCTCAGTCGTGCCACCAGGTATCGCATGATCGCCATCGCATCAAGCAGTGCTTGCGATCATGCGACTTCTAGCGGTACGACGGAGAAAGATGCGAAATGCCGTGTGATATTCCATCGTAGCCATAGGGGCTTGAGGGACAGAGTTAGGAAAATCGCACTATACTTGGCTGGCCTGGAGACGCCCGCTGAGTTCTAGGCATAGGGTCCAACGTTTCGGCAGCCGTTCTGCGACCTTCCTCAGGGCGAGATGCTCATGGCATTTCCTAGGACAGCACAGGGCGCGGCGTCTCTCGGCCAGCCAAGTAGGTAATGGCTACAGGGCATAACACAGACTAAAGGTCTCAGAATAAATTTTACAATTTGCTACGTGATGTAGAAATTCAAATATGATTACTTGTTGCCTAAAAACATTTAATGGAAATTTCATACGACGAAGTTCCATGTGAAGCATTTCACTCTGATTGTAAAACTGCATATGCACTGAGGAGGTTCTAGGTACACGAAATTTCCTTGACTGCGCCAGAATGTGACGTGCCAAACACCAATGCATAAAGAATTCCCCAACAATCACACGCAATTGCTACACGAGTAACTTCGTTGAATGAAATTTTCCTCTACATGTTCATTGGCAAAAACGATCGTCTATTGCTCATTCATGTGCTCCTAAAAGGTTGTAACAATTCTTATGGTGCATAATTTATGTTTATGAACTCTAGGCATTAAATTAGTTAAAAGTACAATGTAACTCATTCAAACGTGTAAAGAAAATAATGGATTTTAAGATACTGAATGACCTCGCAATTCTCCCTTCACCAGCATGAGACGTTTGCTCTTAATGAGATGTAAATGCTGTTAGTAGTTGGGATAATAATAATATTACTATTAATAATAATAATTCTGAGACGCTTGCATAGCAACGGTAGCGATGACAATAGAAGCATGGCTGTCGCGGGACCGCCGCTGCAGGCGGGAGGCATGCCGAGACCCAACAAAGCGACCGCGGCGTGGGTGGCGGGGCTGCAGTGGAAGCGGTAGAGAGCGCGGTGCGGCGTGGCGCGGCGTGGCGTGGCGTGGCGTGGCGTGGCGTGGCGCGGCGTGGCGTGGCCGTTTGACTGCCGCCCGGCGAGTTCTAATTGAGGAGAATTACACGGACCTCTGACACAGGAGCCCTTTATCCAACTTCCCTCTCTGCCGGCTAAGCAAATATCCAGTGTGCTGTGATGTTTTGCGCATTCTACGACATGCGCTACAGAATACGTTGCCAATGAGAAGTACACGAAAAATAGACTTTGCTTCATATCTCATCCTCGCAGTAGATGCAAAAATAAAGAACTGTTAAAAGCTAAAGGATCAGGCACGTTTTGAAAATGTTATTGTTTTCACTTTTTTCACTCAACAGGGGGTTAACAAACAGTACTACCAAGGTTACTAACAACAGCAGCATGAACATTTTTCTTAAAAAATCAGGAATAATAATCAATATTTCATGTCACGTGTAACTCATCATTTTTAGTAACCTGAAATATCATGTGGACTAACTCGTATTTTCCCATATTTGATACTTTAACAGCAAACACTCCAAAAGAAAGTCACAATACAGCCTGGACTACTTGATCGTTTGCTTTTCTTTCTTTTTATTATATTTTCAGTTCTAAGTTCCACTATTAGGATGATAATACGTTCCCTAAGGAAACCTATTTTACCTACCATTATTCAGATATCCCAAGAAAGAATAAGACAGCTCCATGTGGGACGTCTCTTGATAGAGAAGAATCTGATTACAGTCATCTCGAAGTTTCTACATTTGTTTGAAGTGCTTCACAAGTTTATATTAACTAGCATTAATAAATCTTTTTCGTAAGCCAGAAAATGAACTGTCATATGATTAAGAATGTGAATATAAAATACACAAGATACTCGTATTTACTGTAACATTGCTACGATTAAATTAATCAAAGTTAATTTCAAACTCTTAAGGTGAAATAATCGATGCACATTTTGATAGACTACTCAATACAATATAAATTAATTCTATTAGTGAAATACTTTCGATTGAATTGTATTATTCGACGCCACTGGTTTAATTATCCTTCTCACGTTTTAGGTCCCTTCTTTTTAGAAAAATAGTCCTTTGTTTACCCTGGAGTATTTGGAAGAATTTAATTGATAAAAAAATAGTTGTATGTTCAATTATTCTTTGAACATACTGGGAACCAGCACATGCCTCGTCGTTCATATGAGATACAATAATTCATTTTACAGTTTCTTGAATGTGAAATAAAGAATAATTAGAATTCAGAGATTCTAATCCAATGTGATTTATTTAAGTCTGTCAAATCTGCACAAATAGAGTAGAAGATGCTTCTTGAATTGCATCCTCTTGACACAAACCAAGAAAGCTTCGAATCGTGGTTATGATCATTCAGTGTGCTCTCTTAGAGCACATCACAACACAAACACACGCCCACGGCGAACCAGCCGTCTAGCTACTGATTAATTACTAATTTGCCACAGAGTACTTAATAGAAGAGTTTGGACTGAAAGTGGAGAATTCGCACAATAATAAAGATTATTGGTGGATGGAGTAATAAAAACTCCGAAACGTTGGCAATCTGACATCTTATTATTTTGAACCAAAACCCGTGAACCACGCAATGGAATCGTCTACAGATGGTCATGAAATACAGCAAATTTACAGCAACGAGATAAACAAGATGGCGGTGGTGAAGATCTGAACAACACGGTGTTTCTAGAATAGAATTATATTTGTAATAATCGTTTTGTTAAACCTATCTAGCCCTGAGGATGGAGTAATAAAATACCGGCACTCTGACATACCTTATTATTTTGGACCAAAACCCGTGAACAACGTAACGGAATCGTCTACAGATGGTCATGAAATACAGCAGATAAAGATTATAAATTCATCTATCACTTATCTCATGACTAAACTGCATTTCAAATACCCTTTTCATTGATAGTGTAAACGGAAGGACGCTACCTTCACACTTCGCTGTCATCGCCACGTTAGCAGGAATGTTGAGGTGGGCAAAACGGTGTCCTAACACTGGCATTTCCGCCACCTCTTGCATTTGCCTGCGCCCGTCATCCCCAGCCTGCCACGTGCGCGTTCATTCTCTGTTCGTTCTGCGCTGTCGACTCGTCGCGTGTCTGTCATTGCTCTCTGTCCGACTCGTCGGCTGTCAACGCATCCGCCTGTCAACTCCAGTTGGCTCTGTCTCCTTCCAAACGTAGGGTTTTGTAATGAGATTTCAGAATGCTGGATTAGGACGTGAAGTCTACTCTTAATGCTGGTTCAGAACGAAGTAAATTATCTACAGAATCGTAAGGGGAAAGAGGCGTTTCCGATCGATGTGGTAGAATTTGTTATCGAGATCTCGGGAAGTTGGAATTAGAATAAATAATGCAGCAAGTCGAAAGTTAACATTGCGTTGTGTCACTCTGCAGCTACCCTTCTTGTGCTACTCGAATGTTAAATGCCACGGTTCTCCGTTCTACGTCTGACCCAGTACACTCCAGTACACCATTTTCTGAGATTCTTAAATCTTACCCCGGAAAGAAAAAAGAAAACAATTATGAGATCATTTATAAGCGAATTATATCAGGCATTTCCGATTACGTAAACGGATCTTCGAATTATCCCATAGAAATCCCTGGTAATTACACAATACGTTCGTGATTGATTGATTACTAGTGATTTCGGGCGCGTCAACTGCTAAGGCCATTAGTCCTGTAAGTGTTGTGTGTGGTTTTGCTCGGGAGGTGGCGGTGATGTTTACCTGTTGGACGACGAGACCCTTCGCCGACCTACCGTCGGCTAGTGGAGATTTTCCTAAACCAGGAATCTCCCAGCAGCGGGGCACTGCCCCAACCGGGACAAGCTCCAAGTTCCCCACCGATCTCCCAGCATGTGTGGCAGTGTAGTGAATGCATGTATGTAAGGGGTATGATAGGACAAGGAAAGGGAAGAGAAGGAAAAATCGCACGCGGCCCGTGGCCCGTTTGTTAAGGCAATCGCCTTAACAAACCTCCGCCTCCGGCATTCGCTGGTAATGAGCGGAGAAACCTTGGAAAACTTTCGATCAGAACAGCTAGAAGTCTCCTCCAGACAGCGACAGAACTAGACCTAGCTATCTGGCTAATGTCGAAAATCCTGCCATTAACGAAATTCGAACCTCGGGACCCTCCCGGTCAGAGGCACTGTAGTGACTTCAGTTGATGCCCTGAGCCACCTCTCCCGGTCACAATACGTTCATGTACCTTATGTGTTCCCAGATTAATAACAACAAGGAAACTGGGCACGGAAACTGGCCTCGGCCCGCAAACTGGGGTCGACTCCATCTCGGGAGTCTGCAGTGTGTAGTTCACATGACTGTTCCCCGAACTCAGGGCTAGGGAGAAGTAATTTATTGCACGTCGTAACTGTTCCGACACTAGTCCGGAGTACAAGTTGCTTCCTAACAGAGGCGAACCTACCAGGATAGACTGGTGGATGATAGCGATCGGTCTACCAGGCCGTAGAACGTGTCATCGGTTATTGTTATAGTCTCTTCTTTATTGAAAAATATGACATGTCTTCACACAAACGCATTAGTTATCTTGGTGATAAGAGCAAATGAGATAGCCTAAATTTAATCAGCGTTTTCAGAAATCACAATAGCTTGGTGGTACAAAATATGTTGTAGCAACTAGATCGGTCGAGAAATTATAAATAGTTCAAGTAATTACCAAATGCAGCCGGTTAAAGTTATCGGTGATAAATAACCAGCATTACTCGGTCCATGCCTTATTTACGAGCTTAGATTATAATTGCTTCTCGCCATTGTGAGGGAATGGAGTCCTTGTGCCAAATAGGATTGAAAAGCTTATGGAGGAAAGGGAGTGCTTTGTCTAAAAGATGCTTAAACATTTTATTGTGGCCTGGTGTTATCTCGGGTAGACTCGAGCAAGGGAAATCCCTTGATAGAGAAGGGTTTATTGTTGTTTTCTTGGCATTGTGAATGTGAAGACATTGAAAGATGGAGAAGCGAACATAGAGCATCCCTTTCTACATCACCTTGCCAGGTCGTGGAAGACCCACTGCGAGAGATCAATAGAAAATAAAAAAAAAAAAAAAAATTAATATAGATATTTTTTAGAGATTTTTTAAATATTTAATACAGATGCAAAATCCAAAATAATAACGATTAAATTTGTCAATGAAGAAACCATTGACTTAATAGTTTACTAAAAATATTATGGAGGCATATTGACTCGTTCGTAAATGACGAAAGAAATTCTTTGATCGATGCTTGTGATCCTTCCTAAATGCAGGAATGAGTAATATCACAAATTCTGAAAACAGAAATTGTGTACAATTTATTTCCAGTGCTTATGGCAATCTCCCGAAATTTAGTAATCTCACATTCTTAAGTTCATAAAATAACATATGACTAGACCCGTAACATATGATTAGATACCGTGACGTCAGAGCACTACAGTATTCCTTGCTCCCGTAATCGATAAATAATTAAATATTTAATGAGATATTGTTTCTGGGCTTTCAAGTAGAATTTCTTCGAAAAATATCAATCCCAATATTTTAAGAACTGCAGCTAGTTCCTTCATCCGAATGGTGCAGACTCCTACGGCAGCAACATGTCTCCACTACGGTTGTGGGATATATATATATATATATATATATATGTATATATATATATATATACACTGTACAAGGTTTGCATGTTTTCATAGTATAATTGTGGCGCAAAACTCAAGGGCAAACCACCATGTGTCGTAATTTCTCCCGAATCATATTTTACATTCTAGAATCTCCCAAGATATGTATTAATTGTCGTGTTCTCTGATTTTGATACCCCGTCAAGTCGTCGAGGCGCTCCCACTAGAAAAAGTCTTATTTCTAAAAGCCATTCCTTGTCAACTAAGTAAAATTTGTCATTGTTAAAACCCAGTCCCCACCTTTTTCGAAGATTCCAGCACAATAGCAGCCCTTCCTTTATACCAGAATTAGCCAGTGACAATTCATGGTTTTGTGAAGAAGAATCCCAGTTCCGAATATCATATCAACTTTATAATAAGTTAAAATTTTGATGCCAAACTTCTATATAATATTTGATGAAATAATGTTTTGATTAAAAACTTTTGAAGATCCTATTTCTTATTCAAATTTATGAAAAGTATGCTAATGGAAGAAAATATAATTTCAATTTGGGCAATAATGATCAAGGTACGATAACGAAGAAATATTTTAGTAAAAAAAGTGTATGGATTTCTCAGTAAATCAGAAAACGTTTCGTGTGTCACGTTATCGACAATTCCGGCTATAATGCTGATTCTGTTTTTCCTTCACTTCTATAAACCTCAAATCATGACGCATCTCATACATTTCCCTGGAGTCATATATTCTTCACCTTTCATTATCATAAATGAATATGAACGAAGTCTCCTTCTCAGGCGCTAGTGATATACACATCCCTGAATTCAGATTCTCCATAAAATTTACGACAATCAATAAAAGGAGATCTTTGGTGAAAATATTCCTCATCACATTTACATCGAAAAACGTTTGAATGCGTGTATTTAAGAAATATTCTCTTACATATTCCAAAAGATATACGGCGATCATACCATTCGAAGAGTATGTTGGTGAACGACGCTGATCAAATGCATTAAATTCCAAAACATGCTATTACTGTAAACCGAACTTGACATTTAATGTTTCAGATTTTTTTTCAAAGAAATTACTGGCAGCTACATTTTACAATGAATTGCGACATACTTTTCAAATCATTTAATATATTATTGACCCTCAAATTGTCGTTCATACACAGAATTTCTAAAATAGCAATTTTAAGAACATTCTAAAACGTAGTAAGAACTGACACATGATACTCTTTCAACAGATGCCATATCCCATTACACAGATACGATTGTAAGTCAAGGTAAGTTTATCTGTCATAGAAATTTCACAATTTACGAACAATATTTTTACAAGCAAAAAGAACATTAATAACGTTAGAAATATCAACAAAAAGCAACGAAACCTCCGCCCATATCGATGCTGCCACTGCCTTCCTCTACTCCTCAGCCTCCTTCTTCACCTTCACTACCAGCCTCGTTCCACCCTTCGCAAAATGCCACCACAGTCCCCTGTGGCTCCTCCACTACCAGTCCTGTCCCTGTTCCTCGCAATAATCTCCACCACCACCATCGTCCTTCAGTTCCCTGCGGCCCTTCCACTTCCAAACCCTCCCCTGTCTCCCAAACAATCCTCGTGTCCACCCCACCATCTCTTACTTCCCTTCCCCACCCCCACCCCCGTCGACGCCTTCTCCGCCACCTCCCACCCAGTCGCTCCCGTCTCCTGCACCACCGCCTCCTCCGCCGCCGCCCCTGTCGCGCAGACGAAGAGCAACGAGAAAGGAGCTCGGGCGCGTGGGAGACTCCTGCGGCGGCTCCCACAGCTCCCTCTGCGGCGGCGGCGGCGGCGGCGGCGGCGGCGGCGAGAGCGGCTCGTTACCTCGCCGGCTACGTAACAGAAGCCCTCTGCGCCGCGCCGCCCAGCTCTAGCCGCGAGGTTGACGATCCCGCCACTGCTTCGCCCCAAAGGTTAGATCGCCGGAATTTACATAATGGCTTCTCGGAGAAGACGACCGTCTCGCGGGCCCCGAAGGACGGACCGCGCATCTCCGACGTGTTTCGCGTAGAGTTCTTTATGTTTGCTAACGGGTCTTTGTAACGGCGCGATCGACTATCAGTCAACATCTTTCATTTTTTGTTTCCATATCCATCAATCGATTTTTAACATTAAAGCATTTTTTTTCAACATTTGGGTGTATAGGTAAGTAAATAGAAGTAAGATTATTTCCATTTACCCATGCGTATGGACTTCCATTACATACCTGCGGTTCAGCAAGATTCCGTCGGTAACCGAGTTTATTTGAAGATTTAACCTAGCAGCATTAGTACCGGCGAGTGTAAAGGAAACTTTTTACGAATGAGAGTACTGGGAGGTCGCGTGTTCAATCCCGGCAGAAATTAGATCACGATTGATTGATTGATTGATATGATCATTTCGTGTTTGCAGGCGCGTCTACTAATGAGGTTACTAGTCTCATAAGTTTAGTGCATTTTTTATTACGGGCGATGGCCGTGATAAGGTATCCGTATATTTCATAATTCACCTCAGAAAGCAGAGAGGACAAAGATAATTAATTAGAGTGAATTGACATCCAGAAATGAATTACTATACGAAATTGCTACTCCGGTAGTCATAAGACGTCAATCAGACAAGATAAAATCTTGACTACTTCGCTAACAAGCTTTACTAACTTCGTTCCTGTTAACAAAATATTATACAGAAACTCTCCAAAAGGAATTTCAGAGAGAGTTAGCAGCTTTATTCTAAAAACTTTTATTATTTAAATTTGACAAAATACTGTCCGATGTAGAAACACCATTATTATTACAGAAATGTTCGTCGCATTACTTGCAGTTTGCATAAATTTATTTGAAATGTTTGAGTGACCTGAAGAAGGGCTTTGACGAGAAACGAAATATACGTCAGTGTTTCTTAAATTTTAGTTCTTGATAAGGTTTACAATTTTCGTAGCATTGTTCCAACTGATTGTGAAAATACGACGAAATGTATTCATGATAATTGATACAATTATGTTATTTGTTTCGAGTGATACTATCAACTTCTAAATAGATTTTAATAAGTAGCTCGCTTTATACGTGGACTCGTATCAAAGGACTCGAAATTGTTGAACATTTCAAATCACCGAGATAATATTTGACCATGATATTGGAAGGACGCGTAGGTGAGGTTTAAGAACTATTTACTCTGGCGTTGGGAGATTTGAGTTTACATTACATTCTGTACAGACCTCGCAGATTCAAGAAACATGCCAAATCATATGCATTCCCCCCAAAGAACACGTAATCACGTCACTTCACCAGTTCTTGGTGCTTCTCACCCAACGCGTTTTTACACTGACAGATTGAAGACGGATCAAGTGCACTAACAAAAGGACACAGCAATAGAAGATGATGCAGCAACGGATGTTAACGGCGGAGAACGGTTGACGTGGACAAGCAGTCGGTGGCGGTCGGCAGCGGAAGGTGGCAAAAGCAACCAGTCACCGGGAACGCTAATGGGCGGCGAGTGGGTAGAAGAACGCATACCGGCAGGTTTCAGTTGGATAATGGCTGCCATTTTAAGGTCGGAAGAGTGAATAATCAAGGGCAGTGGAGGGTCGAGAGGATGCGTTAAGTGATGGAATTTAGAGAATAGGTGTTAGATGAGTGGCCACACAAAAAGGAGGCGAAGCGAAAAATGATGGGAGGAAAGTAGAGGCAACAGAAAGTGGACGAGAGGCTGTCACGAGAAGCTTCGTCTCTGATGTGAAATGAAGGCAATGGAGAGCATGGAGAGCTGGCAATGCATAACAAGTGTCTGGCACCTTCCATAAAATAGATGGCAGGAATGCGATGTGTAGCAAGCAAGGAAGTGGTTAGAGATGTAACCTGTGGTAACGACGGACCATGGACAGTGGGGTAGGGGGGGGTAGACATAATAATAATAATAAGAAGAAGAAGAAGAAGAAGAAGAAGAAGAAGAAGAAGAAGAAGAAGAAGAATATAAAGAGCCGGCTCCGTGGCCGAGATCAGCAAGGCAGTAGTGTCATGGCGATTTCGGACCGCAGGGTCGCGGATTCGAGTCCCGCCTCGGGCAGGGATGTATTTGTGTATGTCTATATGTGCGGGTACCGTCATTTTACCCGTCACTATTATCATCATTCATCTTCCATACCCCCAGGACTAGCAACCCTGGAGAGTAAAAATCGGATCCAGCATAATGCTGATCCCCCCTGCTGAACTGCATGCCCAGCATGCCTGCGTGGTCCGAAGTGGCCTGTTTGAGGGGGAGAAAAAAGAAAAGCGTTCGTCAGGTGGCAAACACGAGCGCCTTGTGATCGACGGACCGTTTGTATTTGATCTGAATGTTGTGTGTCCTGTAATGAGACCCGTAGGTCATGGCACCCAGCGGATTCCTACGAAGGCGGCGGGGCGGTCTTTCCATCCGGCAGCGGGCCAACGTAGCCAGGCCACGGAGACGAACAGCGGCGGCGCCGGGTGCCCGGCGGGCGGCGGCAGGCCGAGGAGGCGGTCTCCGGCAGCGGCGGCGTGTGGGCGCCACTGGTTCTGGCGGCGGCGGCGGCGGGAGCGCTCCCGGGCGCGCGTGGGCGGCGCGAGAAGAGCGGCGGCGGCGGCGGCGGCGAGGCGCGCGTCGAGAGCGTCTCTCAAGTGGCGGCGAAGCGTGCGGGAGGAAGGGAACATCCATCCACTGCACGCGCCCGAGGTGGCGGCGGCGGTGGTGGTGGTGGTGGTGGCGGTGGTGGCGGGGGTGGTGGTGGTGGTGGTGGTGGTGGTGGTGGTGGTGGTGGTGGTGGTGGTGGTGGAGGTGGTGGTGGTGGTGGTGGTGGTGGTGGTGGCGGTGGTGGTGTTGGTGTTGGTGGTGGCGGCGGTGGCGGCGGTGGCGGCGGGGCGGTAGCGGCGGTAGCCGCGGCAGCGGCGGTGGCGGCGGTGGTGGTGGCGGTGGCGGTGGCGGTGTTGGTGGGGGCGGTGGGCGGTGGCGGTGGCGGTGGCGGTGGCGGTGGTGGTGGTGGTGGCGGCGGCGGTGGCGGCGGTGGCGGCGGCGGCGGCGGCGAGGGCGGGGGCGGGGCGGCGGCGGCGGCGGTGGCGGCGGCGACGGCGGCGGCGGCGGCGGGAGTGGGCGACGAGGACGCGGCGGGCGCCGCCGAGTCAGCGGCCGCTCGGCTCCGCTCCGCAGCGCAACTCACCCGGCTCCGCTCTGAGCACGGGCACAGGCCGGGCGCCCGCCACGCGCCGCGGCTCCGGCGGAACGGACGTCCTCGCGGCCGCCGCCGACCGGCCGAGGTGCAGAGGCGCCAAGGAGAGCGCGTTTTTAGGAACACTCATAGACCGCATATATTGTTTTACTTAATTACTCCCTCCCCCCTTCCCTCTGTTCCCTAGAAATGGTTCAATGGCTCGCGTCATCGTGTTCCTGTTCAATGCATATTCATTATGAGTATTTCTTGAGAAGAACACGTTCTAGCTACTTCATTGTCTGCTAATTTGGGCACGTCCACTCTCTTCGGTTTGTCACTTTCGTGAACTTTCTTTCACTACGTGAAAAATGCGAGACACCACAGCCGTGTCTCTTCTGTCCAGTTCATCAGCTGAAATTTTTACTTTCCAGAGGGCCCGTTCATTATCTTTTAGTTTTTAAACTTCTTGAAATTATTGGGGAAGTAATTATTATGATTCAATTACCCTTTTGGTTTATTTATCTTCTTGTTAGCCTATTTACGTTCTGAATTTTTAATCGTTTGGGAGAATATGATTTAGGTAATTGTATTTGACACCTCTTCCGTTACATATATTTATCCTTACGATTATTTGCAGACCTATCCAATCCCATGTTCTGAATGCTTTAATTGTATATGTTTGTTCGTAAAAAAATTAAAAACTTGCATTTGAAGTTTATTTGCCACAACGCCACAGTTTACTCGAAGTACAAATTTGAAATAATTAATACTTTAACGAAGGTATTGATTTCTTACAAGAAACCAACCAGATATGTTACATGAAATCGTATTTTTCAATTAAGTCATTCACACCTTACCTACTTCTCTGACTCTTTTTAACAGCCGAGTACATTTTATTCCTAATTAGTCACAAACGATTATGGTAATAAAAACGTTTGGTTTCAGAATTCAGACTCCTGAAACACTTGGTTATTCACTTCACAAAGCAGGACGCTCAACAGGAAAGAAACAATTACCACAGAGACTAAAACCAAAACCATTATCTCCATCCTGTTCAAATTTCCACTAAAAGTAGCACTGAAATGAATGCACTCTGCCGACATGACCAACAGCTGGCAGAGAAGACCATGAATACTCTAGCCCGATTTCCTCCAGGAAAGAGCGAAGGCAGGGCGACGCATCGCTGCCACGCACAGCGCCGAATCCGCGATGACGCTCTTCCGGTGCAGCAGGGGGGGGCGGAGGAGAAAGACGCTGCGCAGACGGGAAGGGGGGGGATGTTCACAACACGCGACACGGCGCGGTGGAAGAGGCGCAGTGGCGTAGCTAGGTGGGGGCAGGGGGGGGGGGGGGGGCGTTCCGTCCCGGGTAACACCATTTTAGGGGTGACCCCAATTAGAAAATTTTATAATTGGGATTATTTAATTTTAATGATTTATTTAGAAATTATATTTTTATAAAAACATGCACTTGTAAATTAGTTATACTTCGTTATAGATTATTTACTTAAAAATCAAATTTCAATTATTCTGAATTAAATGCAGTTTTTTAATATATATTATAAATAAATGTCATGTGCAAACAGATTTTTACTAAACAATGCACAAACTATTCATTAATAGTTTTTTATATTTAATTTATGGGGGGGGTGATACCATTAGTTTTGCCCCCAACCGAAGCTACACCATTGAAAAGGAGGCAAAAAAATAAAGTGAGAGGTCGACTATGAGGAAAGATGCACAAGACATACACGTGACGGAAGTGACTAACAGATTCTGTGGCGGAAAGCAGGAGGAGGAGAGAGTACGTGATGCAGAGCTCCGCAGATGACCGCAAACGCGGAGCAGGAAAGAACACAAATAGCCAGGTGCTATTCGTACGATCGGAAATGTGACCCAGTTACAGTGCCCCCAAAAATGATCACACGCAAGGAAGAGAACGTGAAGCCGAGAGGACTTTTTTTTTTTACATACCTCTTCCGAGAAACCTCATTAACTCGAAACTCTCTCGGTGACTTCACTTGGATTATTATGTACCTACACACGAACACATTTGGTGGGCATGAAATATAGCATGAACCAGAAACCTATTCGTGATCAACAACTGTTAAAATAAAATTGTTTCCAGTCGAGTGAACCCTCTTTTCCGATAATTTGATAGACAGTACTATCTCATAATTTGATGGATATTTTGCAATCTCATTACCGATTGGTAAAGTTTTTTAGTTCCTTTCTACTGAAATGGCAATGCAAAAACAAAAAAAAGGGAACCGACGGAAAAACTGGAACGGCGACGAACCTTACATGGGCTGTAGAAGGTAAAGCGTGACGTCAGGTGTTCTTACAAAAACCCTGGTTCACTCCAATCCATTTACTTCCATTCCGTACAACGTGACATCGCATCACAGGCTACAAGCGCAAACTTACGCTCGGCAATAAATCGAACGCCCTAGAACAAAGGACCTGCTTCACTACTCCCGCTCCTTAATGTCTCGTAAGTCATGCGAAATTTCAGAATCATTAACAGCATCCACTCTCTATTTTATATTTGAGCCATAACTTACGTTACACCTTCACGAGCGTTTTATGGTAAGGAATAAAGAAACTTGAAAGGTAGGAGTGAACGGAATTTATTGGCTAATAGGAGCGCTACGACGAAAGTTACGGCGCGGCAAGTGGCTCCCGGAGCGAGAAAAGCCACCGGGATCCGTTCCCCTCGGGCCGCCCCAGCGGCGGAGCGCCAAGAGGACCGAACACGACGCTGCAGACCCCGAGCGATGTTGGCAGCCTACATTTTAACCACAAGGAACCAACGCAAAGGCGAAAAAGTGGTCAGGAACTTCAGTTCTCTTATTTTGTTTCAATCGTACGTTTTTTTCAGAATTATAGACAGTTGAAAAAAATTAGAAAGATGTGACATCGAAAACTATTTTAAGGCTCGTCTATGGTATTCCTTGCGATTATTGATTCGTTAGCATGTACTCGTAGAATGAAATCTGTAGTGAAATTACTATTTCTGTTAAATTGGTCTGCGATGTTATAAATAAACTCTCATACTGATACACAAACTAGAAAAGGCAGATGTATTGTGTTTGAATATCTTAGAAGGATACGTAAAGAATTAAACTGCGAATATAGTATTGCAGCTTCCACAATTTTGCAGCTAGAAGTTTCTCCCAACGGAGTTTCTAGTGAGAATTGTATTCATTGCCAAGGTTCATTGTCAATTATTTATATTTTTATCACTTCCAAAGATTTCTCCCTAATGCGCCATTATGAGAGCTAAGAAGCAATTACGAGAGAAAGCAATAAAAACTGTTGAGCGACTTCAATGGTAGAAGTCTTTGCTTTTTTATGAATGAATTTTCATTAGTAATGCAGATACGATGCATTCCATTTCATTGCTTACAATGAATCAAGACTTGCAGCCTCTCCAAGATATAAAATACACCGCAAAAATAATATCTACCGATACTTCATTCAAGTATATTACATAGAGATTTATTTACATTCTACTGTATTTCCTCATTAAGTACCCGTATGTGTGGCCCTGATTTTTTCACCTGATTTTAAACGCAATTATAAGAAGTATAAGAATAAGGTTACAACAGTTTTTTCAAGAAAATTGTAAATAAAAATAAGTTCTGAAGAAAAACTCTCAGTGTCCATCAATAGGAAAAGAAATCAAGAGAATAACGAAGTAAAAAACAACAACAAGCAATACGGAATATAAAATATAGGAAACATTGACAATCCTTAAAAAATACCCACGCAGAATACTTGTATTTAACGTGAAATTGTCCATCATATTTCGGAAATCTCACAAATTTTACAAACGAGAACAAAATTACAATTCTGAAAAAAAAATAATGCCATGAAAGGTAAATTTCGTGAAGAAAAGATTAATTTATGGCGAAAGAAGGAAGATCTCGCAAAAGCAGTCTTCTTTCGCTGGAGCCAACTGCGCAGTGGCAGATCTCTCCCCGCCGTCAGACAGCGCCTGGGGCCGGCGCGCGTGGGCAGAGCCGAGCCCGTTTCCTGCTCGTCCGTAACGAGTGAACGAACGGGAAACGAACTGGAGACGGGGACTGCAATGGCCACTACTACAACGGTACAAATTGCCATGCCCTGGGCGTGGTTCAACAGATGGACTATTAAGGTCGCCCATGAGACGGTGTTGAGATGCTGAGAGCAGCAACGGTAGGTGGTTTCAGTGGGTGGGAGTGATGGTATACACGTTCGTTATGTTAGTCTGAAACGTGGAGACATGGCGTATGCTTTCCCTCACCACTTTTGAAGTTTCGCTCTCGACCATGCTTTGGGGTTGGAGGCAGAAGAGGGCGGAGGATTTCATGCATGTTAATGGAGAATGGGTCGGGAGAAAATAAAATGAATAACGAAAGGCTCGGGGGAAATGGTAGAATGCTTTGAAAATATGATAATAAGTTTTTCTCACCTCTCGCACCATATGGAGCGACATGAATTTGCATCTCGCTAATTTGAGAAAGGGTAATATGCTGTGAATTATAATTATGAGTGATGCAGTGGCGTAGCTAGGGGGGGGGGGGGCAGGGGACGGCGCGCCCCGATTGACACCATTCTAGAGGTGACACCAGTGAAATTATTTTATAGTTGAAATTATATAATTTAAAGCATTTACTTAAACATTTTATACATTAATATTTAGTTTTCTTAGTATTGGTAGTTTGAAAATTTTATTGTTGGAATTATATAATTTTTATGGTTTACTTAAAAATTATTATGTTAATTTAATAATTATACATTTAAATCATAAGCATATATTATGATTTAATTGCAATTATATTGTAATACTTGTATATTGTATATTGTAATACTGGCCACTGGAGTTATGACAATCACACTAGCGAGGATGCCCGGGATGCAGCCGGGACTGCATTGGCAGGAACTGATTGGGTGATATTGGTAATGTTACTGGCAGTTAAAACTCGATAAGACATCGAAAAAGTGGTACGACTAACTCGCAACAATTCCATTGCTACTCCACTGGATATAATTTGTTTTTTACATACTCAGGGCAGACAGGTCACATCGAGGAGTGGAGAAGAGTCACGGCTCCAAAGGTATGATGAGAGGCGAAAGGTTAGTAGATCCATCTCACTCAGTCTCGAAATATACGTCATGAGAAATATATTACATAAGGCAGAATACGTATTCCTAAAGAGCCTGAGAATAACTGCCGTCATAACGTCAGTAATGTAAAAATTAATTGTTATGTAAAAAATTCAAAAGAAAAAAAATGTTTGTTTTATTGAGACTAACATCTGTTCCGGGGATTTAAATTACGTGGTGAAAGCGGCGGGGGCAAGTAACATCGGTGGAGGAGCGGCAAAGGCCTAGCGAGCGACCCGTGATGGCCGAAGGGAAGCGAGGGACGGGGCGGGGGCGGGGTCAGGGCGACGGTGGCGGCACCCGCGGCCTCCCTCGTTAGCGGCTCCCCACGCGCTCTGCCTCGCTGCAACCGCTGTTCCAGCAGCCGCAGATAATGTATGATAATCGGGCTGCCGTACACGAAGTGGATAACTCAGTTAGCTGAGCAAACGCTGCGCTTGGGTAGATACAGAGTCCGCCGGAGAGCGCCGCACAACTTTACAAACTCCTCTGGGAAAGCGTGGTTCTTAAACAGCAGCCTCAACTTTCTTCTAACGCCAAATTCTAAATGCTAACTTTTTGTAAAAGACATACTTACAATTTTCAGAAGAAGAGAAAATAGGCAATTCCGTAGGTTTATCGGAATTAATAGTTAATCAAGGTGTATTTCTTAGACTTTATTGTAAGCGATTTTCTCTCCTCAAAGTTTTTCGCGTCACGAGAACCATGTAGAGAGTTGCTTTCCACAGTTTTATATTTTATAATCAAACAAGAAACTAATGTTATCTAAAACTAACAAATTAAGTTTTTTTTAATGTTTACATAATTTGATTGTTTGATTTTTGTTTTTTGTTGGTGGTTTCGTTTCACTTTTACTTCTATTGATCTGTTTCAAAACAGTAGGCTGTCTGACAGGATAAATATATATTCTCCATAAAATAATATTGTCAAATACGCTCAGTCAAATGATTTTACTTTGTGACGAAAAAACAGGGACAGGCGGTTTTCATTACCATGAACCTCTAAAACATGTATTTCCGGCAAACCCTGGACATTTATTTTTTTACATAGGATTACATACGTTTATCTGTACTACGTATGGGAGAGAGTAAAAAGGAGGCGAAGTAGCCACGCTCTAAAGAATGTTTGGTTACAGAAAATGCTTATTTGTGGAAAGATGTCCTCAGACATAGGTAATGTAATCCAATTTCTTTCGTCAATATTAACACAATAAGCCACACTCTAAATTCGACATCTTATAAAGGTCCTATTCTACATTCTGAACATTGACAGAATTATACATGGCATTATCTGATTCAAAAGAATTGAAGGAATTTTCTTATCGCAATACAAAATTATTTTCCCCGCCCTTTTTATTTTAACGGTGATCAAAATGACAGAGGTTTTCCAGAGTTAAACCAATAACCGATTAGTGGTCCGAATATCTGTACGCTATTTGTGTATCGACAGAGGTGATAAAAGAGAGGTAGGGAAAAAACGAACAGTGGTGAAGCGTGATATAAAGTTTGTATAAGCTGGATCATTACCATTCCATACAAGGAGTCACACTTCATGAGACACATTAAGATATTTTAAATAAGAAATGCATTTCCTTGATGCAATCTATTACGTCCACTGACAGACGTGTGAATTACAAGACATAGCAAAGAACGTAGTTTAGATAAGAAAAAGAAAGTGAGACCAGTCATGGTCCGGGCGTAGTGAGCGTGCTGTGCATGCGCATGCAAAATGTTTCCCATGACTCATGGACCAAGCGCTCTCTTACCGTCATGGACAATACCATTCATGTAGAACGCTTGTGTAAAATGTCACACGTCTTTCGTCATTCTTTCGATTTTTGATAAGAAAATATTTCATATCAGTCATGTCTCTTCAAGAAAAAGTCATTATCGCTGACAATAGGCTTACCCTGACTACTCTGCGCATTCTATCTTAAAATAAAATTAGCATATTTAAAATTACAATTAGCTGTTTCTGCCGTAAATTCTTTTCATTTGGACGCCTTTCTTAATGCTACAGCAATGGAATTTTCTCTTCAGAACTGTGCCCTCATTATCACAAAATTATCTAGTATCGTCTTACGTGATACCTGACGAGTCATTTTACAGTTCTCTAACTCCTTAATTGTTTGCATGCAACCCATATAAATAACATTGTAAGAAAATAATATTCTAATTCATAAAAATCCTGTACTCTTAAAAATCGTACGCAATGGTTCATAAGAACGGTTATTTTACTCAAACAAAAATCGTTGAAAATATTTCAAGCACTGAACAAGAGTAAACTAAGCGAACGTCGCCTCCCTCCGCGTGCTGCATCTGGACAGAAACAGGCTCGCCGCTGCTTCTTCTCCGTTTGTATACTTCCGCCCGTCCGAATGACGTACGGCGGAGTGGGAGCGACGGCCCGGAAGCAGCCGAGGGCCACCCCCGCGCACTCGCCCGCGCACCGCCGCAGCTGCCCTCTACGTCAACTCTTCTGATTGCCATACTGCGCTTTTCTTAACTCTGCCCCTGACAGGAATCAGCTGTTGACGATTTCATCCAATCGGGAGCTTGAACGTCACCACTGTAGCGAAATATAAGGTCCCGATTGGATGGCAGCGAAACAGCTGATTCCTGTCAGGGACAAAGTTACGAAAATCGCAGTATAATGCTCATTCACGTACAACCCGGTCCGCCGACGGATGCTGTTATCCTCCCGCCGCATCCCTCCGCACCTAGCAGGAGTTATCGCACTGCCATCTAATCATTCAGACGTCCGTTCACCGCTCAAAGCACCAAACAGTCTACCTGCCAGTATTAACTTCCGCATACATCTCTGTTAAAGGTACTATACTCGAAAAAGACGCGCTCGCAAGTCTACTTGTGCCGGTTGTGTGTTGTGCGAACTATGACGAAAAATAGCAGCGGCCGCAGATGTGCGGGTTGTGTACGGCAGGTCTACGTCAAGCAAGGCTTACCAGTAGCTGCTTAGATTTAGTCGCTTGGGATAATCCTTTCACTACCACCCGTAATCTCCAGTTCCATTTTTGGGGATATTAAGGAAGGTTTCCTCTCGACCACGGAATGAAGAGCAGATACCCTATTTGACTCAACTCAAGAGTTGATGTCCCTTTGCTGAGAGGAACCAACCAAGTTCAACTGCCTAAACAGGACGGAGTTGAGAAGGCC
>JAHLJT010000631.1:229905883-229918383 GCA_031308135.1 Acheta domesticus
ACTTCGCCAAAATACTTCGTAAATTAAGTATTAAACACACATTAAAAAGATAATCGGGTTAATTTTGCTAAATACAAATGTAATTTAAAAAATAATAGAAATACTCAAAGTACAGTAAATAAAATTGAATTATATCTTTTTTATTTTAACGTTATTGTCAATACAATAAATTAATAATGAAAAGTCACAAACATTTTTGAATCAATTCCCAACTTAAGAATATCTAATGTAATTAAACCAAAAAATGCAACAGAAAGTAAACAAAAAACTTCTGGCATATCTCGGGTTATGCGTTCCAACAAACTTTGGAGTAGACAAAAATTAGATCCCCGAATTTTATTTTTATTAAAGATTTTACATTTCGTTTTTTCGTTGTTTTCAAATACAAGTATTTTTTAAATACTGCCAACCTGGTCGTAATTTAAGTAATGTAGGAGTTACAATTTTGTTGAGCTGTTTTTTCTCCATTAAATATTGAAGTTTTTGTGGATCAATTTTTTAAACAGGTTGTGAATGCTGCATGTGACAGAGGAAAATACTTTTTTTTAACAATTAAAACGTCGATTCATCCTAAAGCTCATTTGCAACGAAACGATTTTTTCATTGTGACATTAGATGTATTGGATGAATAAGTATTTCTGTACTCAAACTTGGTTCTGCAGCGTTAGAGTAGGCTTTTGCGGCGTGAACAATATTTATTCTTACAAAAGGAGGATTGAGGTCTCTTTAAAAAAATGACAGCCAAAATACTTGAGACTCGATCGGCATCAAAGTAACAAGTACTATTAATATCTGACCTGGAATGTGGACGCCCCCGCCGGGTGTAACGAACGCTTGGAAAGCATACGAAACGTTCTGGGAGACAGTTGTGACTCATGACAACGGCGCGGCGGCGGCGGCAGACGCGTTGGCGAGCGCGGGACAAACGGATAAGCGACTGAGAGCGAGCGGGGACGGGCGAAGTCCCGCTGCAGCTCCGTCACATCCGCGCACCCACTCTCTGTCCGCCCACGCCGCCGCCCGCCGCTGCCTGGCCTCGATCGATGCTGCGCGAGATTGCATTCGGAGGAGTTTGGGGGCAGTAGACAATCGTAGGTTCGTTGGAGCATGCGTGAGCTACAAAATGACCAGGGAGAGAGGTCAGTCCATCAAACCTGAATGGTCACTGCAGTCCTTCTGACCGGGAGTCCTAGGTCGATTCCCGACGGGCGCAGGATTTCGACACTAGATAGTCAAGCTCGGTTGAATTCAGTCGCATTCAGTCGCTCTTTTGGAGGAGAATTCTAGTGGCCGGCTGCCTCCAGTCGGTAGTTTTCCATCAACACCAGGCGAATGCCGGAGCAGTACCCTAACAAACGGGCCACGGACCGCTGCGCGATCTTTCCTTCCTCTCCTTGTCCTAATCTCTCCTCTCCTCTACACACACACTTACATTTAACATGCAACTACACTACCACACATGCCGGGAGACCGGTTCGGGAGCTTACAACTTGTCCCGGCTGGGGCGGTGGAGCCCACAGCGCTGGCCCCGCTGGTGGGAGGATACCTGGTTGAGGGGAAAACCCCGCTAGTCGACGGGTAGGCCGGCGCCGGATCTCGCCATCCAATGGGGAAAAGATCATCGACCCCCTCCCGAGAAAAACACGCACTACACTTACGGACTAATTTCCTGAGTAGTTGACGCGCGCGGAAAACATCAATCAATCAATCAAAGCTAGTAAAGTTTGAAAATGGCTGTTAGAAGATTGTATCCCACAGTCGTGGTGCATTGGAGATCGTCTGTTGTGTTTTGTATACGGACCAAGAAATTGCAGGGTAAACATTTTTATATACATTATTCGAAAATGCATTCCAATTAGTGGAATTAGCCTGCAACGGATCTGCAATCTTCACTCTACAAGTACCAGTATTTCCCGTGGGCGAGTATCAAATTTAAATTTTGGTTGGCTTGGAGCCGATTGTAAATAAATACCGTTCTGTATGAACGCGATTCCGTTCGTGGTGAACGCGATTAATATATCGTTTATGTATTGTACCTTAGGCTGTATCTGATTGTATGTTCATGAGATTTCGGTGAAGTATCTAAAAAAGCAAAATTCAAGTATGCCAATTTTCCGGAACATGTAATTCATTCTGAAATTCATTACATATCCGAAAAGTCATTTTTTAAATATGTTGCTTTTATAGTAAATGACCAAAGCTAATGAACTGAATCTTCGTTTCTCGTGAAGTCCCCAGATTTATAATTTTGTTCTTTGTTTCATCTTACCGTGCTTCTGTGTACACGTGTGTTGTCAGGGAAAAGGGTATTTCTGTCCGGTCGTAATTGAATGTTCGAAAAGAATAAATTAAAACGTGGTCATTTGCTACATATCACTTACAAAAGCCGCAAACATGCTTTCCCTTTCTTCGAATTAGAATCTCATGTTTTTACTTTCGTCTGTTTACATATTGTCAGGACTCTGCCAAGTCGTGTGTGATTCTCCTTCTTTTTTTTCTTAAATGTGTTTTATGTCATTCCCGTCTTTCCCTTTTTTTACGACTGCTCGTCAAAGTCATTGGGCAATCCACCTGGTTCTCACGCTTTTCCAGCTGGGAAGGCCCTCTCCGTTGAATTACGTCTTCCTTTCTTGGCGCCGCGCCGTCTCTTTCACCGCAACGTCCGATTTGCACGCTGGCCGCGGCGGGAAGCGGAAGTTCAACGCGGCGGCGGGGTGGGCGGCGGCGGGTGCGCGTGCGCGCCGCCGACGGTCAGTGCTCCGGCAGCGGCGCGCGGCCCGCCCGGCCGCCCGGCAGCGGCCCGGCGGGCGCGGGAGGGCGTGCGCGGCGCCGCTGGCCCGATTCTGGAAAGCCTCTTCCGGGGAGCGACGACTGAGCCGGGCCACTGGGCGCGTGGGCGGCCGCGGGGGCGGCCGCCTCGGGAAGAAATGGGACTTCGTCTCGCGAGTTGTGGCGTCTCGCGCACAGCTCACCGGGGCTCCGGGTTGGTACACCTATACTGCGATTTTGTAACTTTGTCCTGACAGGAATCAGCTGTTTCGCTGCCATCCAATCAGGAGCTTATATTTCGTGACAGCGACGTCCTCTATGGTGACGTTCAAGCTCCCGATTGGATGAAACCGTGAACAGCTGATTTCTATCAGGGACAAAGTTACGAATATCGCAGTATACTAGTGATGCGACTTCGGTAACAAACATCGATGTTTAGCAAACATCGATGTTCGAAATTGAAAACACTCGTTGTTCGAAATTGAAACATCGTTGTTCGAAATTAAAAACATCGAGTTGGAAATTAAAACATCGATGTTGGAAATTAAAAACATCGATTGTTGGAAATTAAAACATCGATGTTGGAAATTTATAAACATCGATTGTTGGAAATTAAAACATCGATGTTGGAAATTAAAACATCGATGTTTGGAAATATAAAACATCGATGTTGGAAATTAAAACATCGATTGTTGGAAATTAAAACATCGATGTTGGAAATTAAAAACATCGATGTTGGAAATTAAAACATCGATGTTGGAAATTAAAATTTTTTCAACATCGATGATTTTAGGCTGGATTAATAACCTCTAACATTAAATTCGCGTGCATTAAAATTAATTTCACATTGTACGTGTTATCAACTCGACGAATAAGTGTACGAGAAGAAGGGCCAGACCTTACGCCCCAAGCGTATTTGTTGACCCACATCGCAAAGTGCGAAATGAATATTTAGGAGGAAACAAATAAAAGGGCATGGAGTTCATCTCGGGTGAGAGTGTTGGGCCAATGAAGGTAGTACAGACAGCGTTCCTTTGGTTCAAACACATGAATAAGTGTTTACTATCATTATAATTTCATATTTTAGCTTTTACAAGATTGTGATCATGGGGAATTTTGCCTTCAGAAACAAAGCATCGGAAAAGAAAAAACATCGATCACAAAACATCGGTGTTAATACACCGATGTTTAAAAATATCTACGTTTCTACGAAAATGTCGATGTTTTAAAAACATCTGTATAGATGTCGCATCCCTAACAGCAACACATTAAATTGTGTTCTCAGACCTACTTGGGCTGACGTCTGGATTATCGCCAAACGCGGCCTTCTCAACTCCGTCCTGTTAAGGGAGTGAACTTGGGTTGGTTCTCTCAGCAAAGGGCTATCAACTCTGAGTTGAGTCAAATAGGGTATCTGCTGTTCATTCGTGTCGAGAGGAAACCTTCCTTAATATCCCCAAAATGGAATTGGAGAGATTACGGGGTGGTAGTGAAGATTATCCCAAGCGACTAAATCTAGCAGCTACTGGTAAGCCTTGCTTGACGTAGACCTGCCGTACACAAACCCCGACATCTGTGGCCGCTGCTATTTTTCGTCATTGTTCGCCCAACAACACAACGGCACAAGTAGACTTGCGAGCGCGACTTTTTCGAGTATAGTACATTTAACAGAGATTGTATGCGGAAGTTAATACTGGCAGGTGGACTGCAGAGAGTGCTTTGAGCGGTGAAATGGGCACCTGAATGTTTAGATGGCAGTGCGGTAACTCCTGCTGAGGTGCGGAGCGAGGCGGCGGGAGGATAACGGCCTCAGCCGGCGGACGGGGTTGTACGTGAATGAGCATTATACTGCGATTTTCGTCACTTTGCCGCTGACAGGAATAAGCTGTTTCGCTGCCGTCCAATCTGGAGCTTATATTTCGCTATAGTGACGTCACTACGGTGACGTTGAAGCTCCCGATTGGCTGAAATCGTCAACAGCTGATTCCTGTCAGGGGCAGAGTTAAGAAAATCGCAGTATGGCAATCAGAAGAGTTGACGTAGAGGGCAGCTGCGGCGGTGCGCGGGCGAGTGCGCGGGGGTGGCCCTCGGCTGCTTCCGGGCCGTCGCTCCCACTCCGCCGTACGTCATTCGGACGGGCGGAAGTATACAAACGGAGAAGAAGCAGCGGCGAGCCTGTTTCTGTCCAGATGCAGCACGCGGAGGGAGGCGACGTTCGCTTAGTTTACTCTTGTTCAGTGCTTGAAATATTTTCAACGATTTTTGTTGGAGTAAAATGAACGTTCTTATGAACCATTACGTACGATTTTTAAGAGTACAGGATTTTTATGAATTACAATATTGTTTTCTTATAATGTTATTTGAATGAGTTACATGCAAACAATTAAGGAGTTCAGAGAACTGTAAAATGACTCGTCAGGTATCACGTAAGACGATACTAGATAACTTTGTGATAATGAGGGCACAGTTCTGAAGAGAAAATTCCATTGCTGTAGCATTAAGAAAGGCGTCCAAATAAAAGAATTTACGGCAGAAACAGCTAATTGTGATTTTAAATATGCTAATTTTATTTTCAGATAGAATGCACAGAGTAGTCAGGGTAAGCCTATTGTCAGCGATAATGACTTTTTTTTGAAGAGACATGACTGATATGAAATATTTTCTTATCAAAAATCGAAAGAATGACGAAAGACGTGTGACATTTTACACAAGCGTTCTACATGAATGGTACTGTCCATGACGGTAAGAGAGCGCTTGGTCCATGAGTCATGGGAAACATTTTGCATGCGCATGCACAGCACGCTCACTACGCCCGGACCACGACTGGTCTCACTTTCTTTTTCTTATCTAAACTATGTTTTTTGTTGGGTCTCGTAATTCACACGTCCTGCCACTGGACGTAATAGATTGCATCAAGGAAATGAATTTCTTATTTAAAATATCTTACTGTGCCTCATGAAGCGTGACTCCTTGTATGGAATGCTAATGATCTACCTTGTAAAAACATATATATCACGCTTCACCACAGTACGTTTTTTCCCCCTACCTCTCTTTTATCACCTCCGTCGATACACATATAGCGTACAGATATTCGGACCACTAATCGGTTATTGGTTTAACTCTGGGAAACCTCTGTCATTCTGATCAGCGTTAACCTAAAAAAGGGTGGGAAAATAATTTTAAAGTATTGTATTACGATAAGAAAATTCCTTCAATTTTTACTTTCCTGTATACGTATGTATACACGGAGTGATATACGTAGTATAGGGAGTTATGTAATGCTGCACGAAAAAATGGCCAATTTTCGGCGGAAAAAATTCATTGCCGGGCCGTGAAAAAGGAAAAAGTGGATAAAACCAATTGCTAAATTAAGAAAAAAAATTCCCTAACACGTGCTGTAGCCAGAAACCCTGTTTTGTGGGTCCTTGATACCGAAAAACGAATTGAAAGGAAAACGTCCGTCTCTGTCTGTCTGTCCGTCCGTCCGTCCGTCCGTCCGTCTGTCCGTCTGTGAATACTGCTAGCGCCTAAACCATACGTACGATTTCTTCCAAAATGGATATTCCCCAGTCGATCTGATTCTAGTCAAAGCTTTGAGATTTTGAAAAAGATTCTTCAAAATTTGGGGGTCCTTTATATGTAGCCCCCCCCGGCGATTTTCAAAATTTTCTCAAAAACGGCTCCAAATTTTTTCTTTAAATTTCTTGTATGAATAGAGTAAAATACACTTATTGACATGGCATAGGTCCGATTTTCACGAATAACTCTGAATTTTCGAAAATTGTGAAAGTTTGAATTTTATTCGGCGTATTTCTCCAATTACAAAATTGAAGATAGGGATTTTTTTCTTCAAATAAAATTTGTTCTGCATATTGAGTTCTTTCATAAAGGTTAAGTAAATGTTTTTCAAAATTTTAGTAGTTTTCGTGCAATATTGCATGCAATATGTGCAATTTTAAAAATTACAAAAACAAAATTTTCTCAAAAACGGCTCCAAATTTTTTCTTTAAACTTTTGGTAGGGATAGTGGTAAATGTACTCTGTCAGATGACATAAAAGCCATATTGCTCTATAGGTTGGTTTTTTCAAAAATTACAAAAATGTAAATATTTTCACATGTTTCTCACGTCGATAATATTTACATTAGCGGCGATTTTTTCACATTATTATATTTACGAGTACATGTACTTTAAGTAATGTCAAGTAAAGATTCTCGAAAACACAACCGTTTTCTGTGAAAAGTAGCTCAAAATTTCGCATTTTCGGAAACTCTCAAACGCCATTTTCTCATATATGGCTGCAATTTTTTTCTTGAAACATTTGTAACGGATAGTGCGAATTACACTCTTTAGTATAGCGTGATGTTTATTTTGAGTAATTTTTTTTGTTTTATCAAAAATTACATAATTGTAAATTTTTTGAAAGATCTCTCACATCTTTAATATGTCCATTACCAGCAATTTGTAAACATTATTATATTTGTGAGTGTAAGGGCTTCAAATAACTTTAAATAAAGTATTTTGGAAACTCAAAAATTTTCTGTGAAAATGAGCTTCAAATTTCGTACTTTTAGTAGCGCTAAAACGCCATTTTCTCTTAAACAGCTCTTAATTTTTAGAAGAAAATTGCCATTTATGACTAGGTTTTTCTGTTCTTTAATATTCTAAAATTAAAGTTTCCGTTCTACCAATAGGAAACCGAAAAATTAAGAAAATTACCCAAAAAATGTACTTTTGGCGGTGATAGATGGTTGCTGTCAAGAAAGAGTATGTGGCAATTCCGAATAGCTAGCGAAGACCCAAGGAAATAGAAAACTAATACGGGAAAGTCTGTGCCGTTCTGTAGCACCCCTAGTATTGAATCGGTTAATGCCATATAAAATTCTCTCAATTTTCAGAATGTAGAATAAGACGTTTATATGATGTCGAATTTAGAGTGTGGCTTATTGTATTAATATCGACGAAAGAAATTGGATTATATTACCTATGTCTGAGGACATCTTTCCACAAATAAGCGTTTTCTGTAACCAAACATTCTTTAGGGCGTGGCTTCTTCGCCTCCTTTTTTACTCTCTCCCATACGTAGTACAGATAAACGTATGTAATCCTGAAAAAATAAATATCCAGGGTTTGACGGAAATACATGTTTTGGAAGTTCATGGTAATGAAAACCGCCCGTCGCTGTTCTTTCGTCACTAAGCAAAATCATTTGACTGAGCGTATTTGACAATATTATTTTATGGAGAATATATATTTATCCTGTCAGACAGCCTACTGTTTTGAAACAAATCAAAAGAAGTAAAAGTGAAACTAAACCAACAACAAAAAACAAAAATCAAACAATCAAATTATGTAAACATTAAAAAAACTTAATTTGTTAGTTTTAGATAACATTAGTTTCTTGTTTGATAATAAAATAATAAAACTGTGGGAAGGAGCTCTCTGCATGGTTCTCGTGACGCGAAAAACTTTGAGAAGAGAAAATCGCTTACAATAAAGTCTAAGAAATACACCTTGATTAACTATTAATTCCGATAAACCCACGGAATTGTCTATTTTATTTTCTTCTGAAAATTGTAAATATGTCTTTTACAAAAAGTTAGCATTTAGAATTTGGCGTTAAAAGAAAGTTGAGGCTGCTGTTTAAGAACCACGCTTTCCCAGAGGAGTTTGTAAAGTTGTGCGGCGCTCTCCGGCGGCCTCTGTATCTACCCAAGCGCAGCGTTTGCGCAGCTAACTGAGTTATCCACTTCGTGTACGGCAGCCCGATTATCATACATTATCTGCGGCTGCTGGAACAGCGGTTGCAGCGAGGCAGAGCGCGTGGGGAGCCGCTAACGAGGGAGGCCGCGGGTGCCGCCAACCGTCGCCCTGACCCCGCCCCCGCCCCCGCCCCCGTCCATAGCTTCCCTTCGGCCATCACGGGTCGCTCGCTAGGCCTTTGCCGCTCCTCCGCCGATGTTACTTGCCCCGCCGCGCCGCTTTCACACCACGTAATTTAAATCCCCGGAACAGATGTTAGTCTCAATAAAACAAACATCTTTTTTTTTCTTTTGAATTTTTTTTACATAACAATTAATTTTTACATTACTGACGTTATGACGGCAGTTATTCTCAGGCTCTTTAGGAATACGTATTCTGCTTTATGTAATATATTTCCTCATGACATGTATTTCGAGATTGAGTGAGATGGATCTACTAATCTTTCGCCTCTCATCATACCTTTGGAGCCGTGACTCTTCTCCACTCCTCGATGTGACCTGTCTGCCCTGAGTATGTAAAAACAAATTATATCCAGCGGAGTAGCAATGGAATTGTTGCGAGTTAGTCGTACCACTTTTTCGATGTCTTATCGAGTTTTAACTGCCAGTAACATTACAAATATCACCCAATCAGTTCCTGCCAATGCAGACCCGGCTGCATCCCGGGCATCCTCACTAGTGTGATTGTCATAACTCCAGTGGCCTAGCTTCACCTGGGGCGAAGCTGTTGGTGTCACCCCCCATAAATTAAGTATTACAATATAATTGCAATTAAATCATAATCTATGCTTACGATTTAAATGTATAATTATTAAATTAACATAAACAATTTTTAAGTAAACCATAAAAATTATATAATTCCAACAATAAAATTTTCAAACTACCAAAACTAAGAAAACTAACTATTAATGTATAAAATGTTTAAGTAAATATTTTAAATTATATAATTTCAACTATAAAATAATTTCCTTGGTGTCACCTCTAGAATGGTGTCAATCGGGGCGCGCCGTCACCTGCCCCCCCCCCTAGCTGCGCCACTGCATCACTCATAATTATAATTCACAGCATATTACCCTTTCTCAAATTAGCGAGATGCAAATTCATGTCGCTCCATATGGTGCGAGAGGTGAGAAAAACATATTATCATATTTTCAAAGCATTCTACCATTTCCCCCGAGCCTTTCGTTATTCATTTATTTTCTCCCGACCCATTCTCCATTAACATGCATGAAATCCTCCGCCCTCTTCTGCTTCCAACCCCAAAGCATGGTCGAGAGCGAAACTTCAAAAGTGGTGAGGGAAAGCATACGCCATGTCTCCACGTTTCAGACTAACATAACGAACGTGTATACCATCACTCCCACCCACTGAAATCTGTCTCCACAATCATCTACCATTGCTGCTCTCAGCATCTCAACACCGTCTCATGGGCGACCTTAATAGTCCATCTGTTGAACCACGCCCAGGGCATGGCAATTTGTACCGTTGTAGTAGTGGCCTTTGCAGTCCCCGTCTCCAGTTCGTTTTCCCGTTCGTTCACTCGTTACAGATGAGCAGGAAACGGGCTCGGCTCTGCCCACGCGCGCCGGCCCCGGGCGCTGACTGACGGCGGGGAGAGATTTGCCACTGCGCAGTTGGCTCCAGCGAAAGAAGACTGCTTCTGCGAGATCTTCCTTCTTTCGCGATAAATTAATCTTTTCTTCACGAAATTTACCTTTCATGGCATTATTTTGATTTTCAGAATTGTAATTTTGTTCTCGTTTGTAAAATTTGTGAGATTTCCGAAATATGGTGGACGTAAACAAAAGGAAAATTTCACGTTAAATACAAGTATTCTGCGTGGGTATTTTTTAAGGATTGTCAATGTTTCCTATATTTTATATTCCGTATTGCTTGTTGTTGTTTTTTACTTCGTTATTCTCTTGATTTCTTTTCCTATTGATGGACACTGAGAGTTTGTCTTCAGAACTTATTTTTATTTACATTTTTCTTGAAAAACTGTTATAGCCTTATTCTTATACTTCTTATAATTGCGTTTAAAATCAGGTGAAAAAAATCAGGGCCACACATACGGGTACTTAATGAGGAAATACAGTAGAATGTAAATAAATCTCTATGTAATATACTTGAAATGAAGTATCGGTAGATATTATTTTTTGCGGTGTATTTTATATCTTGGAGAGGCTGCAAGTCTTGATTCATTGTTAGCAATGAAATGGAATGCATCGTATCTGCATTACTAATGAAAATTCATTAATAAAAAAGCAAAGACTTCTACCATTGAAGTCGCTCATCAGTTTTTTTATTGCTTTCTCTCGTAATTGCTTCTTAGCTCTCATAATGGCGCATTAGAGAGAAATCTCTGGAAGTGATAAAAATATAAATAATGACAATGAACCTTGGCAATGAATACAATTCTCACTAGAAACTCCGTTTGAAGAAACTTCTAGCTGCAAAATTGTGGAAGCTGCAATACTATATTCGCACTTTAATTCTTTACGTATCCTTCCAAGATATTCAAATACAATACATCTGCCTTTTCTAGTTAGTGTATCAGTATGAGAGTTTATTTATAACATCGCAGACCAATTTAACAGAAATTGTAATTTCACTACAGATTTCATTCTACGAGTACATGCTAACGAATCAATAATCGCAAGGAATACCATAGACGAGCCTTAAAATAGTTTTCGATGTCACATCTTTCTAATTTTTTTCAACTGTCTATAATTCTGAAAAAACGTACGATTGAAACAAAATAAGAGAACTGAAGTTCCTGACCACTTTTTCGCCTTTGCGTTGGTTCCTTGTGGTTAAAATGTAGGCTGCCAACATCGCTCGGGGTCTGCAGCGTCGTGTTCGGTCCTCTTGGCGCTCCGCCGCTGGGGCGGCCCGAGGGGAACGGATCCCGGTGGCTTTTCTCGCTCCGGGAGCCACTTGCCGCGCCGTAACTTTCGTCGTAGCGCTCCTATTAGCCAATAAATTCCGTTCACTCCTAACCTTTCAAGTTTCTTTATTCCTTACCATAAAACGCTCGTGAAGGTGTAACGTAAGTTATGGCTCAAATATAAAATAGAGAGTGGATGCTGTTAATGATTCTGAAATTTCACATGACTTACGAGACATTAAGGAGCGGGAGTAGTGAAGCAGGTCCTTTGTTCTAGGACGTTCGATTTATTTGCCGAGCGTAATTTTGCGCTTGTAGCCTATGATGCGATGTCACGTTCTACGGAATGGAAGTAAATGGATTGGAGTCAACCAGGGTTTTTGTAAGAACACCTGACGTCACGCTTTACCTTCTACAGCCCATGTAAGGTTCGTCGCCGTTCCACTTTTTGCGTCGGTTCCCTTTGTTTTTTTGCATTGCCATTTCAGTAGAAAGGAACTAAAAAAACTTTACCAATCGGTAATGAGATTGCAAAATATCCATCAAATTATGAGATAGTACTGTCTATCAAATTATCGGAAAAGAGGGTTCACTCGACTGGAAACAATTTTATTTTAACAGTTGTTGATCACGAATAGGTTTCTGGTTCATGCTATATTTCATGCCCACCAAATGTGTTCGTGTGTAGGTACATAATAATCCAAGTGAAGTCACCGAGAGAGTTTCGAGTTAATGAGGTTTCTCGGAAGAGGTATGTATAAAAAAAAAAAAAAAAAAAAAAAAAAAAAAAAAAAAAAAAAAAGTCCTCTCGGCTTCACGTTCTCTTGCTTGCGGTGTGATCATTTTTTGGGGGCACTGTAACTGGGTCACATTTCCGATCGTACGAATAGCACCTGGCTCTTTGTGTTCTTTCCTGCTCCGCGTTTGCGGTCATCTGCGGAGCTCTGCATCACGCACTCTCTCCTCCACCTGCTTTCCGCCACAGAATCTGTTAGTCACTTCCGTCACGTGTATGTCTTGTGCATCTTTCCTCATAGTCGACCTCTCACTTTATTTTTTTGCCTCCTTTTCAATGGTGTAGCT
>JAHLJT010000631.1:229923383-229935912 GCA_031308135.1 Acheta domesticus
ATTCACTCTAATTAATTATCTTTGTCCTCTCTGCTTTCTGAGGTGAATTATGAAATATACGGATACCTTATCACGGCCACCGCCCGTAATAAAAAATGCACTAAACTTATGAGACTAGTAACCTCATTAGTAGACGCGCCTGCAAACACGAAATGATCATATCAATCAATCAATCGTGATCTAATTTCTGCCGGGATTGAACACGCGACCTCCCAGTACTCTCATTCGTAAAAAGTTTCCTATACACTCGCCGGTACTAATGCTGCTAGGTTGAATCTTCAAATAAACTCGGTTACCGACGGAATCTTGCTGAACCGCAGGTATGTAATGGAAGTCCATACGCATGGGTAAATGGAAATAATCTTACTTCTATTTACTTACCTATACACCCAAATGTTGAAAAAAAATGCTTTAATGTTAAAAATCGATTGATGGATATGGAAACAAAAAAAATGAAAGATGTTGACTGATAGTCGATCGCGCCGTTACAAAGACCCGTTAGCAAACATAAAGAACTCTTGGCGAAACACGTCGGAGGTGCGCGGTCCGTCCTTCGGGGCCCGCGAGACGGTCGTCTTCTCCGAGAAGCCATTATGTAAATTCCGGCGATCTAACCTTTGGGGCGAAGCAAGTGGCGGGATCGTCAACCTCGCGGCTAGAGCTGCGCGGCGCGGCGCGGCGCGGCGCAGAGGGCTTCTGTTACGTAGCCGGCGAGGGTAACGAGCCGCTCTCGCCGCCGCCGCCGCCGCCGCCGCCGCAGAGGGAGCTGTGGGAGCCGCCGCAGGAATCTCCCACGCGCCCGAGCTCCTTTCTCGTTGCTCTCGTCTGCGCGACAGGGGCGGCGGCGGACGAGGCGGTGGTGCAGGAGACGGGAGCGACTGGGTGGGAGGTGGCGGAGAAGGCGCCGACGGGGGTGGAGGTGGGGAAGGGAAGTAAGAGATGGTGGGGTGGAGACGAGGATTGTTTGGGAGACAGGGGCGGGTTTGGATGTGGAAGGGCCGCCAGGGAACTGAAGAACGATGGTGGTCGTGGTGTGGTGGTGGTGGTGGAGATTGTTGCGAGGAACAGGGACAGGACTGGTAGTGGAGGACGCCACAGGGGACTGTGGTGGCATTTTGCGAAGGGTGGAACGAGGCTGGTAGTGAAGGTGAAGAAGGAGGCTGAGGAGTAGAGGAAGGCAGTGGCAGCATCGATATGGGCGGAGGTTTCGTTGTTTTTTGTTGATATTTCTAACGTTATTAATGTTCTTGCTCGTTATTAATGCTTGTAAAAATATTGTTCGTAAATTGTGAAATTTCTATGACAGATAAACTTACCTTGACTTACAATCTTATCTATGTAGTGGGATATGGCATCTGTTGAAAGAGTATCATGTATCGGTTCTTACTACGTTTTAGAATGTTCTTAAAATTGCTATTTAGAAATTCTGTGTATGAACGACAATTTAAGGGTATCGTGAAAAGTCAGAAATATATTAAATGATTTGAAAAGTATGTCGCAATTCATTGTAAAATGTAGCTGCCAGTAATTTCTTTGAAAAAAAAAAACATATCTGAAACATTAAATGTCAAGTTCGGTTTACAGTAATAGCGTGTTTTGGAATTTAATGCATTTGATCAGCGTCGTTCGCCAACATACTCTTCGAATGGTATGATCGCCATATATCTTTTGGAATATGTAAGAGAATATTCCTAAATACACGCATTCAAACGTTTTTCGATGTAAATGTGATGAGGAATATTTTCACCAAAGATCTCCTTTTATTGATTCTCGTAAATTTTATGGAGAATCTGAATTCAGGGATGTGTATATCACTAGCGCCTGAGAAGGAGACTTCGTTCATATTCATTTATGATAATGAAAGGTGAAGAATATATGACTCCAGGGAAATGTATGAGATGCGTCATGATTTGAGGTTTATAGAAGTCAAGGAAAAACAGAATCAGCATTATAGCCGGAATTGTCGATAACGTGACACACGAAACGTTTTCTGATTTACTGAGAAATCCATACACTTTTTTTACTAAAATATTTCTTCGTTATCGTACCTTGATAATTATTGCCCAAATTGAAATTATATTTTCTTCCATTAGCATACTTTTTTCATAAATTTGAATAAGAAATAGGATCTTCAAAAGTTTTTAATCAAAACATTATTTCATCAAATATTATATAGAAGTTTGGCATCAAAATTTTAACTTATTATAAAGTTGATATGATATTCGGAACTGGGGTTCTTCTTCACAAAACATGAATTGTCACTGGCTAATTCTGGTATAAAGGAAAGGCTTCTATTGTGCTCGAATCTTCGAAAAAGGTGGGGGACTGGGTTTTAACAATGACAAATTTTACTTAGTTGACAAGGAATGGCTTTTAGAAATAGACTTTTTCTCGTGGGTGCGCCTCTCAACGACTTGACGGGGTATCAAAATCAGAGAACACGACAATTAATACATATCTTACATATGATTCGGGAGAAATTACGACACATGGTGGTTTGCCCTTGAGTTTTTGCGCCACAATTATACTATGAAAACATGCAAACCTTGTACAGTATATACATATATATATATATATATATATATATATATATATATATATATATATCCCACGTGGAGGCATATTGCTGCCGTAGGAGTCTGCACCATTCAGATGAAGGAACTAGCTGCAGTTCTTAAAATATTGGGATTGATATTTTTCGAAGAAATTCTACTTGAAAGCCCAGAAACAATATCTCATTAAATATATTTAATTCTTTATCGATTACGGGAGCAAGGAATACTGTAGTGCTCTGACGTCACGGTATCTAATCATATGTTACGGGTCTAGTCATATTTTATTTTTTGAACTTAAGAATGTGAGATTACTAAATTTCGGGAGATTGCCATAAGCACTGGAAATAAATTGTACACAATTTCTGTTTTCAGAATTTGTGATATTACTCATTCCTGCATTTAGGAAGGATCACAGGCATCGATCAAAGAATTTCTTTCGTCATTTACGAACGAGTCAATATGCCTCCATAATATTTTTAGTAAACTATTAAGTCAATGGTTTCTTCATTGACAAATTTAATCGTTATTATTTTGGATTTTGCATCTGTATTAAATATTTAAAAAATCTCTAAAAAATATCTATATTAATTTTTTTTTTTATTTTCTATTGATCTCTCGCAGTGGGTCTTCCACGACCTGGCAAGGTGATGTAGAAAGGGATGCTCTATGTTCGCTTCTCCATCTTTCAATGTCTTCACATTCACAATGCCAAGAAAACTACAATAAACCCTTCTCTATCAAGGGATTTCCCTTGCTCGAGTCTACCCCGAGATAACACCAGGCCACAATAAAATGTTTAAGCATCTTTTAGACAAAGCACTCCCTTTCCTCCATAAGCTTTCAATCCTATTTGGCACAAGGACTCCATTCCCTCACAATGGCGAGAAGCAATTATAATCTAAGCTCGTAAATAAGGCATGGACCGAGTACTTATCACCGATAACTTTAACCGGCTGCATTTAGTAATTACTTGAACTATAATTTCTCGATCGATCTAGTTGCTACAACATATTTTGTATCACCAAGCTATTGTTAATTCTGAAAACACTGATTAAATTTAGGCCATCTAAGTTGCTCTTATCACCACGATAACTAATACGTTTGTGTGAAGACATGCCATATTTTTCAATAAAGAAGAGACTATAACAATAACCGATGACACGTTCTACGGGCCTGGTAGACCGATCGCTATCATCCACCAGTCTATCCTGGTAGGTTCGCCTCTGTTAGGAAGCAACTTGTCCTCCGGACTAGTGTCGGAACAGTTACGACGTGCAATAAATTACTTTCCCTAGCCCTGAGTTCGGGGAGCAGTCGTGTGAACTATACACTGCAGACTCCAGAGATGGAGTCGACCCCAGTTTGCGGGCCGAGGCCAGTTTCCGTGCCCAGTTTCCTTGTTGTTATTAATCTGGGAACACATAAGGTACATGAACGTATTGTGACCGGGAGAGGTGGCTCAGGGCATCAACTGAAGTCACTGCAGTGCCTCTGACCGGGAGGTCCCGAAGTTCGAATTTCGTTGATGGCAGGATTTTCGACATTAGCCAGATAGCTAAGTCTAGTTCTGTCGCTGTCTGGAGGAGACTTCAAGTTGTTCTGATCGAAAGTTTTCCAAGGTTTCTCCGCTTAATACCAGGCGAATGCCGCAGCATTGCCTTAACAAACGGGCACGGGCCGCGCGCGATTTTTTCCTTCTCTTCCCTTTCCTTGTCCTATCATACCCCTTACACACACATGCATTCACTACACCGCCACACATGCTGAGAGACCAGTGGGGAACTTGGAGCTTGTCCCGGTTGGGGCAGTGCCCCGCTGCTGGGAGATTCCTGGTTTAGGAAAATCCCCACTAGCCGACGGTAGGTCGGCGAAGGGTCTCGTCGTCCAACGGGGCAACATCACCGCCACCTCCCGAGAAAACCACGCACAACACTTACAGGACTAATGGCCTTAGCAGTTGACGCGCCCGGAATCAGTAGTAATCAATCAATCAATCAATCAATCAATCAATCACGAACGTATTGTGTAATTACCAGGGATTTCTATGGGATAATTGAAGATCCGTTTACGTAATCGGAAATGCCTGATATAATTCGCATATAAATGATCTCATAATTGTTTTCTTTTTATTACGGGGTAAAATTTAAGAATCTCAGAAAATGATGTACTGGAGTGTACTGGGTCAGACGTAGAACGGAGAACCGTGATATTTAACATTCGAGTAGCACGGAAAGGGTAGCTGCAGAGTGACACACGCAATGTTAACTTTCGACTTGCTGCATTATTTATTGTAATTCCAATTTTACGAGATCTCGATAACAAATTCTACCATTTCGATCGGAAACGCCTCTTTCTCCTTACGATTCTGTAGATAATTACTTCGTTCTGAACCAGCATTAAGAGTAGACTTCACGTCCTAATCCAGCATTCTGAAATCTCATTACAAAACCCTGCGTTTGGAAGGAGACAGAGCCAACTGGAGTTGACAGGCGGATGCGTTGACAGCCGACGAGTCGGACAGAGAGCAATGACAGACACGCGACGAGTCGACAGCGCAGAACGAACAGAGAATGAACGCGCACGTGGCAGGCTGGGGATGACGGGCGCAGGCAAATGCAAGAGGCGGCGGAAATGCCAGTGTTAGGGCACGGTTTTGCGCACCTCAACATTCCTGCTAGCGTGGCGATGACAGCGAAGTGTGAAGATGGCGTCCTTCCGTTTACACTATCAATGAAAAGGGTATTTGAAATGCAGGTTAGTCGTGAGATAAGTGATAGATAAATTTATAATCTTTATCTGCTGTATTTCATGACCATCTGTAGACGATTGCATTGCGTGGTTCAGGGGTTTTGGTTGAAAATAATAAGATGTCAGATTGCCGTCGTTTCGGAGTTTTTATTACTCCATCCTCCAATATTCTTTATTATTGTACAAATTATCCACTTTCAGTCTGAATTATTCTATTAAGTATCCTGTGGCAAATTATTGATTAATCAATAGCTAGATGGCTGGTTCGCCGTGTGCGTGTGTTTGGTTGTGATGAGAGCCCACTGACTGGCCATACCCACGATTCGAAGCTTTCTTGGTTTGTGTCAAGAGGATGCAATTCAAGACGCAATCTTCTACTCCCTTTAATTCTGTGTTTCTTTTTGGGATTAAACCGCACTCGGGGAAGGGTGTCAGTAACGGGTTTTAGTGAATCTGAAATGCTCACTCTTCTCTTCGCCATTTTAAAGCGGTGGTAGCGTTTTCCTGGGATGTGACCAGTCACACTGAGAGCTACCCTTTGCAAGGTGGTAACCTCCATGGCAAAACATGCCAGCAAGGGTTTGTTCTTTCAAATTCAAATGCCTGTTCTATTTAAAAGTTAGCTCATTTCGAGATGTGCAGATTTTGCCAGACTTAAGTCACATTGAATTAAAATCTCTGGATTCTGGTTATTTATTTCACATTCAATAAACTGTGGTATGAATCATAGTACCTCATAACAACGACGAAGTATGTGCTGGTTCCCAGTATGTTCAAAGAATAATTGAACATACAAGTATTTTTGATCAATTAAATTCATCTAAAATACCCCAGGGTAAACAGAGGCATAGTTTTCTAAAAAAAAAAAACAGACCAAAAAATGATGAAATAATCTGTATTTCACCTTAAGGGTTTGAAATTAACTTGGATTATTTTAATCGTAGCAATGTAACACTAAATACGAGGATCTTGTGTATATACATTCTTAATCAAATGACAATTCACTTTGTGGCTTACGAAAAAAAATTATTAATGCTAGTTAATATAAACTTGTGAAGAACTTCAAACAAGTAGAAACTTCGAGATGACTGTAATCAGGTCCTTCTCTATCAAGAGACCTGCCACATGGAGCTACCTGTCTTATTCTTTCTTAGGATACCTCGATAATGGTAGTAAAATAGGTTTCCTTAGGGAAGGTATTATCATACTAATGGTGTAACTTAGAACTGCAAATATAATAAAAAGAAAGAAAAGCAAACGATCAAGTAGTCCAGGCTGTATCGCGACTTTCTTTTGGAGTAATTGCTGTTAAAGTATCAAATATAGGAAAATGAGAGTTAGCCCACATGATATTTCAGATTACTAAAAAAGATGAGTTACACGTGACATGAAATATTGATTATTATTCCTGATTTTTTAAAGAATAATGTGTATACTGCTGTTGTTACGCCTTAGTAACAGTGGTAACACTGTTTGTTAATCCCCCTGTTGAGTGAAAAAATGGAAAACGATAACATTTTCAAAACGTGCCTGATACTTTGCTTTTAACAGTTCCTTATTTTTGCATCTACTGCGAGGATGAGATATGAAGCAAAGTCTATTTTTCGTGTACTTCTCATTGGCAACGTATTCTGTAGCGCACATCGTAGTACGCGCAAAACATCACAGCACACTGGATATTTGCTTAGCCGGCAGAGAGGGAAGTTGGATAAAGGGCTCCTGTGTCAGAGGTCCGTGTAATTCTCCTCAATTAGAACTCGCCGGGCGGCAGTCAAACGGCCACGCCACGCCACGCCGCGCCACGCCGCACCGCGCTCTCTACCGCTTCCACTGCAGCCCCGCCACCCACGCCGCGGTCGCTTTGTTGAGTCTCGGCATGCCTCCCGCCTGCAGCGGCGGTCCCGCGACAGCCATGCTTCTATTGTCATCGCTACCGTTGCTATGCAAGCGTCTCATAATTATTATTATTAATAGTAATATTATTATTATCCCAACTACTAACAGCATTTACATCCCATTAAGAGCAAACGTCTCATGCTGGTGAAGGGAGAATTGCGAGGTCATTCAGTTTCTTAAAATCCATTATTTTCTTTACACGTTTGAATGAGTTACATTATACTTTTAACTAATTTTAATGCCTAGAGTTCATAAACATAAATAATGCACTATAAGAATTGTTACAACCTTTTAGGAGCACATGAATGAGCAATAGACGATCGTTTTTGCCAATGAACATGTAGAGGAAAAATTTCATTCAACGAAGTTGTTACTCGTGTAGCAATTGCGTGTGATTGTTGGGGAATTCTTTATGCATTGGTGTTTGGCACGTCACATTCTGGCGCAGTCAAGGAAATTTCGTGTACCTAGAACCTCCTCAGTGCATATGCAGTTTTACAATCAGAGTGAATGCTTCATATGGAACTTCGTCGTATGAAATTTCCTTTAAATGTTTTTAGGCAACAAGTAATCATATTTGAATTTCTACATCACGTAGCAAATTGTAAAATTTATTCTGAGACCTTTAGTCTGTGTTATGCCTTGCAGCCATTACCTACTTGCCTGGCCGAGAGACGCCGCGCCCTGTGCTGTCCTAGGAAATGCCATGAGCATCTCGCCCTGAGGAAGGTCGCAGAATGGCGGCCCGAAACGTTGGCACCTGCGCCTAGAACTCAGCGGGCGTCTCCAGGCCAGCCAAGTATAGTGCGATTTTCCTAACTCTGTCCCTCAAGCCCCTATGGCCACGATGGAATATCACACGGCATTTCGCGTCTTTCTCCGTCGTACCGCTAGAAGTCGCATGATCGCAAGCACTGCTTGATGCGGTGGCGATCATGCGATACCTGGTGGCACGACTGAGAACGTAGCGAAATACCGTGACATATTCCATCGTGAAGACGGGCCTTGAGGGGCAAAGTTAGAAATATCGCAGTATAGTTCTGATTCAGGCTGCGGAAACCTACCCTACTGTACAGCCATCTCCTCTGGGGCTTTCGCCGCCGCCTCGGCCTGCTCCCGTGCCCGTCCTCAGCTTAGTTGCCGCTGACGTGGACGTAGCTACTCTCCCTGGGCAACAACGAGCGTCATAAACAGGGGGGGGATTTTGATGACCTAAAACACCAAAAATGATCAATGAAATGCTCTTAAAAGGTTTTTAAAATATCCTAAAAGCAAAGAACAATGATGTAAAAAATTGATCAAAACCAGTTCATGCGAACAAATCACGTATGTTACAGATGGCTAATCGAGGATTCTTCTTTCGTTCAAGTGAACTCAGCGTGCAAATGTTTGGCTTGGACTGTTCTTGACCAGGAAATCTCTGTCTTTACATAATTATTACAAAATCGGTCGAACCGACATTGCAGTGTAGGCTTCACAGGAACCTTATGTTACCTAGTTACAACGCCTCACATTACAATTTCTTAGCAAAGAAATCGAACAGGCTACTCAGGAATTCTGTGGAGAGTTTTTTCCATCTCTTTAATATTAATTGAAGCAATTGCCATTAAAATGATATTAAAATCGATGAAATTAATCAAAATGATTTAACGACGGGGAAAAAAGTAAAAATTACTTATTAGTCGAAATTGACGAAAAATACAAAATAAGTCATTTAAAAATTTCATTCTGTTATAAGATTAAATTAATGTCATAACTTAAAGTCATTGTTCTAAACTGAAAAGAAAGAAAGAAAGAAAGAGAAAAAGACATTTAATTAAAATCCACCCCCTAGTCATAAACATCCCGCGGAGCGCAGGCGCGCTCACGCAACCCGCTCGGCTCCCTCCGAAAAGCTCTTGGCATGCCGGAAGCGCTCTGCGGCGAAAAAGTGCAGTTCCGCCCGCGACGGGCTTCCAAAACCAGGCGGGAGACTGCTATAAAAATATTTTTTCATGAGACTGGATATACGTGGCGTTTGTAGCTGTTATATCAAAATAATGATTGAATAATTGGCACAAAATTACGAATTGGAATGTTAAAAAAATTCATAGAGGTATAGCACTTTTAAGTGGCAGCTTTGGGAGATGGATTAGACACGGGCTCCTGAACTGAGTAATCTCGACTAGACAAGTACGAACAACGAAAGGCAAAAGCCGTTTAAATGAGTTTATATGGAATTGTAATATTAGCTACTTAGCTAGAGCAAGGGCCATTGGGGACGACATTGAATTGTGCACCCCTTCCCATAAATGTAATAACCATCCCTACATGACGTAACGATGAGGGCGACCGACAATATTTTACCAACATCAATCTAGCCATGTTTTTAGGCCCAACCCCTGAACAAATGTTGCTCAGAGCGGAGCGCTCGTATAGCCTTCCCCATCCCCTCAGCCGAGTCGGGTCACATCAAACTATCGGAAAATGAATGGTGGGCGTGGCCGCTAACCACGGGGCCGGGCCTGTCACTCGCGGAAAGCGATAGCGCCGCCGCGCCGCGCCGCGCCGCGCCGTCAGCCCGAGAAGAGCTCGCGTGGCGTGAAGCGGGCTCCAGCGCGAGGGGCGGGCCCGCTGCGGAGGACGAGGTCGGCCTGCTTTCTGCGCACGCGCCTCGCGGGGAAACCACCAGGAAGACGCTGGGTCGGCACAGGAGGCGCGAGTTGTGAGGAGGACGGAGGAGGAAGAGGAAGATGGAAGGAGGAGAGGAGGAGCAATATGGTGGGAGGAAGAAAGGTAGGTGGGAAGGAGGAAGGTACGTAGGTAGGTGGTAGGGAAGAAGGAAAGAAAGAAGGTAGGTGGGAGAGGGGGTAAAGGAACAACGATATATAGATAGGTAGGTGGGAGGGAGGAATGAAGGTAGATGAGGGGGAGGGAAGGGTGAAGGAAAATAGAAGAGAGGGAAGAAGGAAGATGGGTGAGAATAAGGGAGGGAGGAAGGACGATGGAAGAATGTTGGAAGGAAGGTGGTGAGAGCGATGGAGGAAGGAAGATGGGTGAGAGGGAGGAAGGAAGGAAGATAGGTGAGAGGGAGGGCAAGGAAGGACGATGGAAGGAGGTTGGAAGGAAGGGAGAAAGTGAAACGGTAGAATGCTGTGCCCGGCTCCGGAGGTAAATGGGATCACGTTTTGCCGACGAGAGATACCTTTTGGTGACGAACGTGCTTAGATATCTTGAAATTTCTCGTAAGTGAACATTTTTCAGAAAAGCATTTTATTAAATTTACAGCTTCTTTTACTTACTATGTTAGTATCCTATGTTGATCCCAACGGTGATATCCATTTCTTAATTTATTGTTTGGAATTTTTCCCGCATAGGGAGACCATTTTATACAGTATGTGATTATTTCGCACAAATAAATCTAATAATATAGCATTACTATTTTTTCCTCTAATTTACCGTTCGGTAATCTGTCATCTGTCCGTTCGCTGCAAACTAATTCCAACGAAACTTAAAATGTGATGCCCTTTTTCAAACAGATACCCAATGATTGTGGAAGTTGACTGAAATATCTATGTACATCCTTAGTCGATGTAACGCAACTAGGCATCCTCCTTGGGAATTCTCTCCGTGAGGGATTCTTTCATGCAAGAAGAATTGCGATATTATTGAAAAACTCACAGCAAAATAAGTGCAGGATGGACAGAAATTAGTGTTTACGCTGGTGATGTGACATTGTTGGATGCGATGTCATTTTCGTAGGGCGCACGCATGGTGGTAGTGGGGGGGAGAGGGGTGTTTGGCGAGAGTGAGAGCATCTGGGGTTATCGCACCAGATAGCATCGGAACACGAATTGCAGCGGAGACGCCGCCTTTCTGACAAGATGAAGAGCGATTGTTACCCCTCGCGGGAAAGCAGTGAGAGTTTCCGCTCTGAAAATTTCGTGTTGGCTTTAGATTTCGGGATAGTGTAAAAGGGAAGATTACACGCGTCGCTGACGAAACGTAGTAGTTTTACGGTTGGAAGGTCCTACTCGCGGCTGCATGATGGATTTCTACAAAACGAAAGAGAAACGTCTGCGCTTGCCTCTTCGCGGAGGGGAACCCATGCAAAAGAGCGAAAGTCACTCGTCAAACCAGACGGGACCATTACAAGGTTGAGAGATGTTACTGTACAGAAGATTTCTATTTTTATTTTACGTGAATATAAAATTATTGTTGCTGTGTTAATATTTTTATTTTTTTGGTTATTTTGTCTACATCGTTGCTTGCCTTTTAGGTACGTTTCGCTCAGAAACTGAACATTTCTCAAATACTGTATACTGCGTTTGTATGTCATTATTTTTGTAGTGTTGAAGAGTAAATATAAAAAAAATGAATATAGCGTCCAATTAAATCTAAATTTCTCGAAGGGGGTTTGGAAGTGAAATTACTGCTTTTTTAAACTTTGTGAGTAACTTTTACAACTACAACAGTAAACTTTAAATGCATTTTCCGTAGGTTTAAATTCAACAAGAAGTTGCTTGGCAGTGCACAAAAGATTACACAATTTGCTTTCAATACCAGCATCCCTTAAGAAGAGCGAAAGTGGTTCTTTGAAATTTTAGACGAATCCAAGAACAAAATTTTATTTCGTTCTAAATTATGGGTCTGGAACTATTGTATATTCTCAAATGTCGAATTGTTACAATACACTTGCGATTGCGATATATTATATAACGCTTTGCAATTGCAATATATTGTATGACTGTGAAGAGACTGAATATAAAACGATGAGAAAGGGTTTAAAGAAGTTAAATTTTTGGTAATTCCGTTTTCTCTCCTCATTGCTTCGGGTTGAAGTCTACCGACTTAGTTAAGATTCATGGCGTACGTTATTCGCGTCAGGGCCTCACGAGGCTCCTCATCGATTGCATTCGCGGGCTGCTCGGCGCCCCCGCCCCCGCCCCCGCCCCCGCCCGCCCCCACTCCCCAATTTGCTGGTGCACGGGGTGCGTTCGGCGCTCGCGACACGGGTTGTAACTCCCGTTCTCGATCCAATTGCCGCCGCTGCTCTCGCAGCCGTCCCCCCTCCCCGTTGCTAGGTAATGTCACAGCTACACCGGTGTGACAACCCGCCCGCAATTTTGCCAAATGGTTAGGACTAGGGGCGAAGTTTTCATGAACTACAATATCGCCAAAAATTATATTAAATTGTTTTAAAAATGCCCCAAAACAAAGAAAAAAGACGTAAAAATGTGATCAAAAGCAGTTCGGATGGACAATTCGTGACGTTGCTGATGTAATCGAGGCCTTCTATTCTTCAAATGAACTCAGCTTTCAAAATCTGGGTTTGGCCTGTTCTTTACTAG